>JAJIBD010005079.1:0-32189 GCA_021461705.1 Cryptotis parvus | reverse complement strand
ATGAATAAAGAAGTACAGATAGTGTTTCTGCTATGTGTTTTTTTGGTCTCTAGGGTATATTCCCAGGAGTGCTATTGCTGGATCAAATGGGAGCTCAATATCTAGCTTTCGGAGGAATGTCCATATTGTTTTCCAAAGGGCTGGACCAGTCGGCACTCCCACCAGCAGTGGATGAGAGTCCCTTTTTCCCCACATCCACGCCAGCACCGGTTGTTCTTGCTGTTTTGGATGTGTGCCAGTCTCTGTGGGGTGAGATGGTACCTCATTGTTGTTTTGATTTGCATCTCCCTGATGATTAAAGATGAAGAGCACTTTTCATATGCCTTTTGGCCATTCAATTTCTTCTTTTTTGGAAGCTTCTGTTCATTTCTTCTCCCCATTTTTTGATGGGGTTGGCTGTTTTCTTCTTGTGGAGTGCTACCAGTGCCTGATATATCCTGGATATTAACCCCTTGTCAGATGGGTGCCTCTTTTCTTTATCTATTTTCTCTCTCTTTCTCTTTCTCTATCTCTCCCTCTCTCTTCCTTCTCTTAAACACTGTGGATTTATCACTTCTATCGCTTTTCTCTCTCCTTCTCTTTCTATATCTCTCCTTCTCTCTTCCTTCTCTTAAACACTGTGGATTGCAATACATATATTTAGAGGTTATCATGTGCTTTTTTTTTGCCTGTATTCAATGCTCAGTTTTAGGCTGGTATTATCCCTTTCGACAATTAATAGCACACTGTCCCTTTCTCTATCTTACCTAACCTCAACTCCACCCATTTGTGGTAATTTCCACTTTGACAAGAACTCCTGATTCATGTTTTGCCTCACCTTGGATATTGGTACCATAATATGTATGTATGTATGCATGTATGTATGTATGTATGTATGTATGTATATCACTGTATCACTGTCTTCCCGTTCATCTTCAATTTGCTCGAGCGGGCACCAGTAACATCTCCATATGACCTGTCTCATGCAAGTAGAGCCCAAGGGAACCTGCTTGCTCCAGGAACATAAAGAGCCTCAAACCATTCCATCAGGTCATGGGAATGAGGTCTATAATTGTCACTGGTATCTCACATATCAAATACGACACGGGTAGCTTGCCAAGCTCTGCCATGCGGATAGCATACTCTTGTAGTCATCTCAAAATCCAGCATTTATTGATGAACCGCTAGGCCGCTTGCTGCCGCGAGAGGCCAGGCTGTGATAGGCTGGTCTGCTGGGTGGAGTTCTGACTAGGAGGAAGTCCGGATGTGGAAAATGGAGGTCCTCATGGAGTCGGGGGTCGTCTGGCTTGTTGTGAGGCTATATATATATATACACACACACACACACACACACACACACCACTATTCATTTATGTCATGCAATATAATGCAGTCATTCTATATCTATCTTTTTCCATCTGGCTAATTTCATTCAACATGGCCCCTCACCATGTCCATCCATTTTTAGGGCAAATTTCGTAACTTCATTTTTCCTAACAGCTGCATAGTATTCCATTGTGTAGATGTACCAAAGTTTCTTTATTCAGTTCTCAGGCACTCTGGTTGTTTCCAGATTCTGGCTATTGTGACTAGTGCTGCTATGAAAATAAAAGTAAGGATGTTGTTTCCGCTGTTTGGCTTTCCCAAGAGTGGTATGCTGGGTCAAGTGGGAGCTCAATTTCTAGTCATTGGAGGAATGTCCATAGTGTTTTCCAAAAAAGTTGTATTAGTCGACATTCCTACCAACAATGGATGAGGGTCCCCTTTTCCCTGAATCCACACCAGTGCTTGTTGTTTTTGCAGAAATAGTATAAAATTTATGTTAGTAAATTCAGAAAAATATTAGAGTGATTTCAAAGCATACATTGCTAAAGTCCATTCAATATCCCACGGGATGTCAAAAGATCATGTGGCCGCCTACCTACAAAATGGTCAGACTTCTTCGTCAAGACCCTGAATGAACGGTTTGAGGCTCTTCGTATTCCTGGAGCAAGAAGATGCCATTGGACTACACTGGCATGTGACAGGGTCAAATGGAAACTGTTTCAGGACACCTAAAAGCCTAGGCCTCTGCATCTGTCCTGGATTGCCTCCTGCAGGTCACTTCATAGATAGGGGATAGTCTGAATGTGGCAGTCTTATCTGACCATGTATTCTGTTCTGGCTGGTATAAATATTCTCTCATGCTACCACAATCATCGTGGGACTAGCTAGATCTTACCAGCATATTTGCCTGGCCACGCTGGATCTCTAAGTAATTAGACCAGAGAGAAATGCTGTTTGCCTCCAAGCAAGCAAGCATGGCTCCCCTGATAACTCAAAGGCAACTAAAATACAAAACTACCATGAAGTAGAAGAGACTCTTGTGAAGGCTTGGAGAAATATTTAACTGGCATTAGTATTAGTCTTTGGTACAGAGACATGCCATCTCAGAAACCCCCTTCTCTACCCTATAAAGGCAATTCCAGGCAGATCTTGGCTCAAGATATTAGGTGAGGTGCTGGGAGAAATTACCTGAGGGCATTTGATCCCCTTCCAGGGGAAGTTACATTTAGCTTATAGCTTCTCCCAGCTCTGCTAGGAGGCTTTGAATTAGCTCTGGGTCCTTGTAAACAACCAGATAGTCTCCTGAAGTTGCTACATTCTATAGAGCTATTTTCCTGTTTTCATCCCTAGATAGCCCAGCCCAGAATGGGCTGGGCTGGGGAGTTTGGGCAGATTTCTAGCTATAAAATAAGCTGCAAGAAGAAAGAAGCTCTCTTTTTGTCCCCTTTTGCCATTTCGGTTTCCCTTGGTGTTTTGCTTCTCCGTCCTCTCCATTCTCTGTTGAGTCTCAACACGTGGTGGCAGCCATCTTGGCCTACACCTGGCTCGGGCCTAGCAGGGAACCCAGAGTCCAGAGGTTTTCCCTGCTCTTGGATTGTATATTGGATCCTGTAATAGTAAAGCCCTTTTAAAACTGCATCGGATTCCTGAGTCTTCATCCATTCCCCCACCGGCTTCGGAGGTAGAGGGGAACTCACTTCCCAACAATGTCGGGGACCCTGGCGGTGCTCCCTGACAGGAAAGCGTTACTGTCGCCTGCTCGAGCAAATTGACAAATAATGGATGTCAAGTGGTCACTTGATCAAGTGACCAAGTTATATCTTTACTAACATTTAAAATAAGTTTGTAGCTAACAACAGTCTCACAAAGGAATTCCAAGACGCAGCTTCTTTAGTGATAAATTTTGCATACAAAGTGTTTAAAAATAAAATAAAACAAAGTGAATTGATTTGTGCCTGCTAAGTGAGCAGGCTTTGTGGTGGTGAGAAACGGGATAAGGGTGAAGGGAAGACACATTAGTGACTTGAAATGTTTAATTTTGAAAGAGCTTTATTTTGAACAATTGTTTAAATGACAATATATTTAAAAATAAGAATGTCTTGTGGCGGAGTGATGATACAGTGTGTATGCTTTTTGCCTAGCATGCGGTTGACCAGGGTAAAATACCAGGCATTCCATATAGTCCCCGAGCACCGCCAGGAGTAATTCCTGAGTACAGAGCCAGGAGTAGCCCTTGAAAATAATGCTGGATTTGACCCAAAAAAAAAAAAAAGGAAAAAGAATGTTTTAATTAAATAAAAAAAGTCTACTATCTAAACCCAAATATGAACTTCTTTGTAATTGTGTATCTGACGATGGTATAAAAAAATATAAAAATAATAATTAAAAAATAAACTACAGATAAAGGCTGGGGAAGAAAAAACATTTATGGAGTTAAATAAATTATCTTTTGACCTTCTAGAGAACTTTATATTAAGAAAAAAATCCACTATCTGATAGGACAGAACTAAGGACACCTATAACCAAAATAAAATCTTTGCTATTAAACAGAAAGCACTATGTACTATATCTCATAAATAGAAATAAATAATAATTTTTTAGGATGGGGAGACAAAAGGATAACTCAACACAGGAGTGACTACCTACAGGGCGGTTTCCATCCCTGTTACAACCCCAGTGTCTGAGCGCAGCCGCAGCTCTGCTATTCTAAATTCAAAGGAGAAAACAAAGTGTGTGATCTCAGTGTAGTGCAAGCCTGCAGCTAACATGTGCAACCCCACTTCAGCACTGCAGCTAAGTGTGAGAACTCCATAACAGAGTAGCAGCTCTAGAAGAAACAATAACAAAACAACACACACACACACACACACACACACACACACACACACACACACACAAACACCCCCTGGAAAGAGAGTAGAAACAATGTGAAAGTAAAATTAAAAAAAAACTAAAGTGTGGGATCTCCCAAGGTCTATGAATTCAGTTGAGGCCAGGGTTCTGACCTGGCCTAGACTATAAGTAGGGGCCCCAGGAGAGCATCCTGGGGGGTGGGGGGCTTCCAGACTGAGAGAGCAGCAGCCTCTGGTGCCTGGCCAGCACCTAGGCCATGGGCTCCTGGTGCCTGAGCTGGATGGCCAGCACCAGGGGAGGAGAAGCTGCTCCTCACGCCTAGGCCCAAGGGCCAGCACCAGAGCCACAAGGCCTGTGCCTGAGCCCGAGGGCTGGCATCAAGGCTACAGGGCTACAGAGCTTCAGGGCTTCCGAGTATTAGGACCACCTGCAGAAGGGCATCACGGAGGAACTCAGGAATTACACAGGGATTCGGTGACACAAGACATGGTAGCAAAAATGAAACAAGGTAAGTAGGGAAATAGATAGGGCCATAGCCTAGGAGTCCAGAGAAAAGAAGCCCTGAAGAGAAAAGCCCTGAGCTGAAAGGACCTAGGGAAAAGGCTCTGACAATAGACGTCCTGGGAGAGGACCAGAAGCATGCAGCCTTGAAGAGAGACATCCGGAAGTGAGAGACCCTGACCAGAGGAGCCTGCAAAGAGAGAGCAGCGTTCAGGAGAACCTGACTATAGAGGAGCCTACACCGAACCCCCCCAAAGAGAGAGCAGCCAGGCGGAGGTTCCTGAGAGATTCCTGCAGAGAGCAAGCAAGAAGAGGAAACAAAGTAACATTAAAGAATAACTTCAGGAACCTCTAGCCTTGCTTGCTATTCATTCGGTGGACAGGTCAGGGGGAACAGTATTGGCCCCAATACAGGCCCCCGCCCATAACAGGCAGTGAGTACCGCTGGGGACCCAGCTAGGACCCAGCATCTTCTGCCATGGACACCCCCAGACTCCCAAGTAATGTTAAGGCTGTGGAATTCCCAGGAAGTCCCTTGAGCCTGGGGCCTTAGGACCTCCCTTGAGGGGGAGCCACAACCCCCTTCCTATACAGTTATATTTAAACCTTAACACTAAGGCAACTGTTTCGATGTCTTATTGAAACTGTATACAACCAAACATAAACTCTAGGAAATAAGAAACCATTTATAGTATTACTTCAGTTCAGTAATTTGCCTAATCTTTTGCATGTTTTATCAGGGCTTAAGGGAGGTACCATTGTACTATAAAAACATGGTTGCCACAAAAGAGGTAAATCCAAGAGACAGAACAATTCAAAATTTTGCTTTGATAACTCCTGGCTATTTGAAACCCTAAATTCTATTTTACAAGTAGGAGTTATTATCTCCAGAAACTGAAGTAAGAATAAAGTGTTGGGCAATTGTGAGTTTTAAGTAAACTCTACATCTAAACTTGTCAATATCTCTCAAACCTATGAACTAAAGTAAGTCTGATACATATTTTATATCCATTATTCAACTGTTATTTTTGCTTCTCTCAATGCTCATGGATAACATGAGTCAGGCTACTGCTGACTGTCAGATTAAAGCATTTTTTCATTCCTGACAGATTTGTGCTCAAGGAAAACCTTCCTGAATTGCATAATTCAACCCCAAATGGCATTATCATTTGATTTATAGAATGCCCTTGTTTCATACAGCAGTATTTCTATCTTTGCTTTTTTGGGCAAAAACACATGTAAGTCACCTCCAGAGCATTCACTTGGTCCTTTATTTTCTAATCCATGGAATGACTGAAGATGTCAGTTAGTGGTTTGGCTATTATGGGATAACATTGTAGTTACATTTTAAATTACTATTCACAACTGTAGCCAGTAATTGCCACTGTTTAAATCCAAATAATACTTAGGTATTTTAAAAAAATATGCTTCAATTTAAGCCTATCCTAACTCTGTGACTTGCCAATGCTCCAATAGGGGCCATAATAAGGAAATCATAGTTGCAATTTAAAAATGCTTCTTTTAAAATTATTGTTTTTTTTATTGTAAACTTCTATATGATGTAGCTGTGATTTTTTTAGCTATAGTATTTAATTTTAACTTAAAATTGTACTGGCATGGAGAATAACGTTTTATGGTTTATGCTAACTAAAGAAATAATACTAAAACTTTGTATTCTGTAGTTGGACTCTGGAGTTAATTTCATATTTTCTTTATTCTCACTTTATGATCTTGTTCTATGAACTTGAATTTTGTTACTTGATAGCCTTGTGGGAAATATTATCTTGTAATTAAATATAATAGAAACTGAAAGAAAAGGCTCTTTAACAATCATATACGAAGAAGTCACAGTTTTTGAATATACTATGCCTAATCTCAACTATGAATAACTTTGTAAATCACATTGCTTAAATAAAATTATTCAAAAATACAAATATATTTGAAATTTAATCTTATTTCATATAAGATGCATATTTAAAAAATGTAAACTGATTTCATTTATATTTGTTCTTTTTACTGAGGTTAAAAGACATTTAGGTGGTACAATTTCACCATAACGATGTGCACTTTACTACACCATGCAACCACCAAAATGGCAATATGCCTGCGTCACAAAACATTAGAATGCTTCACTTTTCCAACTCACTGCTTTTTTTTGAATTCTTTGTTCTGCTATCAGAATGTAGAGGTTGTTTCAGTTTTTGTGAGAGCTATAAATTTAAAAAATACTATTCATTTTTAAAAAATCATTTCATTTAAAAATAACCTTCATTTTAAAAATATTTCTTCTACTCTATTCAAATGTGATTTGCTCTTGTCTTCATTGTCTAGTCCCTCTATTGTATTTTTTGTGGTTCAACTATCGTATTCATTAACTTTACAATGTAAGCCTGACCTTTTCTCATATATTTCTCATAATCCTCTTTGTTGGATTTATTTTCTTTGACACTCTCAATTCAATGAGAATCATCACAGTTATTACTTTTAAATCTTCAGAAAGTTTGCACCACTCTAGAGACTTTATCTTTATACACAGTGGAAGTAAATTTCTCCATCTCCTCTTATGTCTGATTTTAAGGATATTGTTTTCAAGAAGTCTTAGGATCTACAACTCCTTTCCTCTCTTTGTTCCTTTTTCTTGGCATTCTGGGACTATGGGTTGAACCATAAATGGTCTCATTCAGGGTTTTCTCCTTTCCCAGTACTTACAGATTCATCCTGGCAGTACTTGGGAAACTAAATGATGCTTTTAAACCCTGTAAAATCTCTCTATTCTATCCCCTCCAGGTGCTGATTGAAAGTTCCAGACAGCATCAGTAATCAAAACAGAGCGGATTTTTGAAGTTGGGAAAGGTGATGCCACCCAGTTGGGAAAGGGGATGCTCATCTTTTTCCCAAGAATTGCTTTAGCTATCCGTGGAAGTTTATTATTCCATTCAAATTTCAGGAGTGTTTGGTCAATTTCTTTGAAGACTATCCTGGGTATCCTTATAGGGACCACATCAAATCTGTACAAAGCTCTAGGGAGTATTACCATTTTGACTATGTTAATTATCCAAATCCATGAGCAGGGAATGTATCTCCATTTCCTTATTTCTTCATTTATTTCTTGAAGCAGTGCTTTGTAGTTTTCTTTGTACAGGTCCTTTACGTTCTTAGTTAAGCCAATTCCTAGGTATTTGATTTATTGTGACACAATTTTGAATGGGATCATTTTCTTAATATCCCTTTCTTCTCTTTCTTATATTTGATATAGAAAGGCATTGATTTTGTACCTTGCCACTCTACTATACATAACTATTGTTTCTAGGAGCTTTATGGTAGAGATGCTAGGGTTTTCTAGGTATCATATGATATCAACTGCAAGTAGTGATAGCTTGACTTCTTCCTTGCCTATCTGGATGCCCTTTGTGTCCTTTTTCTTCTCTGATTGCAATGGCAAGTACTTCTAATACTATATTAAATAGAATGGGTGAGAGTGGGCAACCTTGTCTTGTCCGCAATCTTAGAGGGAAGGGGGAGACTTTCCGTTTTCCCATTGAGAACGATGCTTGCTGTGGGTTTTGGTGGTAGATGGCCTTGACAATATTGTGGAGGTTCCTTCAATTTCAATTTTATGGAGAGTTTTTTTTTTATCATGAACAGGTGTTGGAACTTGCCAAATGCTTTCTCTGTGTCTACTGATATAATCAGATGGGCTTTATTTTTTCTCTTATTGATGTGATGTATTATGCTGATTGGAACAAACATCAATGGAACAAACATCTCTGAATGCAGCAGTTATGTGTACCTAGGTCAAGAAATCAACATGATGAACCACCTAAAACCTGAGCTGCGCACGAGGAAGAGAGCAGCATGGAATACCTTCAAAGGCATCGAAGAAATAGCTAAAAGGACAAAGAACCTCCAGCTCTGGGCACATCTCTTTGACTCCACTGTTCTCCCTGCATTAATATACGCCTCAGAGACCTGGGCCCTACGAAAGCAGGATGAGAATGCTATTCGGGTCACCCAGAGAGGAATCAAAAGAGCTATGCTTGGAATATCACGCCTCACTCAAGTGAGAGAAGGAATCCGGAGTTCTGACCTCCGTCGCTATTCCAGAATCAGGGACGCTGTGTCATTTGCCAAGGCATCGAAAATCAGATGGGCTGGACATGTAATGCGATTTGGAGACAACCGCTGGACTAGAGCCATTACCAACTGGATCCCACGGGATGTCAAAAGATCATGTGGCCGCCCACCTACAAGATGGTCAGACTTACTTGTCAAGACCCTGAAGGAACGGTTTGAGGCTCTTCATATTCCTGAATCAACCAGATGCCATTGGGCTACATTGGCACATGATAGGGTCCAATGGAAATGTTACTGGCGCCCGCTCGAGCAAATCTATGAATAATGGGATTCAAGTGATCAAGTGATGTTGATTGACTGCAAATGTTGAGCCATCCTTGCATTCCCAGATGAATCCTACTTGGTCATGATGTATAATCATTTTTATACCATTGTGAGATATAAAATTACAAAGATGTTCATGTTTGGGTTTCGGTCATACAGTGTTCCAGCACCCATTCCTCCACCAGTGCCCATTTCCCACCACCAATGTCCACAATATTTTCCCCATCCCCTAGTGTGCCACTATGGCAGGAATTTTTTATCTTTTCTCTCTTTCTCTTTCTCTTTATCTCTTCTCTCTTTCTCTTAATTCTCTTAAACACTGTAGATTGCAATACATACATATAGAGGTTATCATGTGTATCTTTTGGTCTGTATAAAATGCTCGGTTCTATGCTGTTATTTTCACTTTTGACAATTATTAGCACACTGTTCCCTTCTCTGTCTTGCCTAACCTCTGACTCCCACACATTTGTGGTAGATTCTGCCTTTGACAAGACCTCCTGACCCATGTTTTTCATGACCTTGAATATTAGTATCATACTATATATAGATATATATAGTATATATAAGTATATATATATACTTATATCATGCAAATAAATCCAGTCATTCTATATTTGTCTTTTTCCTTCTAACTAATTTCATTCAACATGATCCTCTCCCATGTCCATCCATTTATAGATCAATTTTATAACTCATTTTTTCTAACCGCTGCATATAATTTCATTGTGTAGATGCACCAAAGTTTCTTTATCTAGTCATCAGTCCTTGGGTACTCTGGCTATTGTGAATAGTGCTACTATGAAAATAAAAGTGTGGATGGCGTTTCTGCTGTGTATTTTTGGTCTACCTGAATATATTCCCAGGAGTAGTATGACTGAGTCAAACGGGAACTCAATTACTAGTCTTTGGAGGAATGTCCATATTGTTTTCCAAAAAGGGCTGTACCAATCAACATTCCCACCAACAGTGTATGAGAGTCCCTTTTTCCCCGCATCCAGGCCAGCATTTATTGTCCTTGTTCTTTTGGATAATGTGCCAGTCTCTGTGGTGTGAGATGATATCTTATTATTTCAATTTGCATATCTCTGATGATTAGTGATGATGAACATTTTTTTCATATGCCTTTTGGCCATTAGAATTTCTTCCTGGTCAAAATATCTGTTCATTTCTTGTCCCCATTTTTGATAGGGTTGGCTGTTTTCTTCTTGCAAAGTTCTACCAGTGCCTGATAAATCCTGGATATAACCCCTTATCAGATGGGTATTGGGTGAATATTCTTTCCCATTCTGTGGACTGTCTTTGTATCTTGGTCACTGTTTCTTTTGAGGTGCAGAAGCTGTTTAGTTTCATGTAGTCCCATATGTTTATCTTTTGTCTAGTTGCTTTGTTAGTGGTGTTTCATCTTTGAAGATGCCTTTAGCTTCAATGTAGTGGAGGGTTTTTCCTATATTTTCTTCAATGTACTTTATGAATTGAGGTCTGATACTAATATCTTTAATCCATTTTTATCTGATTTTTGTGTATGGTGTTAGACAGAAGTCTAAATTCATTTTTTACATGTAGCTGCCCGGTTTTCCAGCATCATTTGTTGAAGAGGCTTTCCTTGCTCATTTCGGACTTTTGTGCTCCTTAATCGAAGATTAAATGATCATGTATTTCATGTTGAGTGTTAGGATACTCAACTCTATTCCATAGGTCCACAAGTCTGTTTTTATTCCAGTACCATGCTGTTTTAATTACTAGCGCTTTATAGTCCCGTTTGAAGTTGGGAAATGTGATGCCTCCATCTTCTTTTTTCTCAAGATTGTTTTAGCTATCCATGGGGGGTTATTATTCCATACAAATTTCAGGAGTGTTTGGTCAATTTCTATGAAGAATGTCATGGGTATCCTTATAGCGACTGCATTGAATCTGTACAGAGCTCTAGGGAGTATTACTATTTTAAAATGTTGTTTCTCCTATCATGAGCAGAGAATGTGGTTCCATTTCCTCGTGTCTCTTTTATTTCTTGAAGCAGTGTCTTGTAGTTTTCTTTGTAAAGGTCCTTTACACACTTGGTTAAGCTATTCCTAGGTATATGATTTTCTGTGGCACAATTGTGAATGGTATAGTTTTCTTAATATCCTTTTCTTCTCTTTCATTATTTGTATATAGGAAAGCCACTTATTTTTGGGTATTGATATGTATCTTGCCACTCTACTATAAATATCTATTGTTTCTAGGACTTTTTAGTAGAGCCTGTAGGATTCTTTAGGTATAATATCAAGTCATCTGCAAATAGTGATAGCTTGACATCTTCCTTGCCTATCTGAATGCCCTTAATGCCCTTTTTCTCTGACTGCTATGTCAAGTACTACCAGTACTATATTGAATAAAAATGGTGAGAGTGGGAAACCTTATCTTGTCTCTGATCTTACGGGGAAGGCTTTCAATTTTTCCCCAGTGAGAACGATATTTGTGGGCTTTCGGTAGATGGATTTCACCATAATGAGGAAGATTTAATCAGTTCCCTTCTTCTGGAGGGTTTTAATCATCAATGGGTGTTGGAACTTGTCAAAAGCTTTCTCTGCATCTATTGATATTGTCATATTATTTTTATTTTTTCTCTTATTGATTTGATGTACTGTGTTGATTGACTTGCGAATGTTGAACCATCCTTGCATTCATACTGGAATGAATTCTACTTGATCATGATGTATAACCTTTTTTGGTGAGTTTTTTTATTCTGTTTGCTAGTATTTTGTTGAAGATCTTAGCATCTGTTTTCAAGATTTGTCTGTAATTTTTTATGATGTCTCTCTATGCTTTGAATATCGGGTGATATTTCCTCATAAAAGATATTTGGGAATGTTTGTGTTTCTTCTATTTCCTGAAAAAGCTTGAAAAGCAGGCTGGCAACAGGTCCTCCTGTTGAAGGTTTGGAAGAATTCACAAGTGAATACATCTGGATCTCTGCTTTTGTATTTGGGCAGACTTTTAATTACTGTTTCAATTTCCTTGATGGTGACCAGCGTATTCAAGTACTGAAGTTCATCTTATTTCAGTCATGGGATTCTATACTATTCAGGAATTTGTCAATTTCTTCCAAGTTCTCATGTTTCCTGGCATACAGACTCTCAAAGTAATCTCAGATGATCTTTTGGATTTTTGTAGTTTCTGTTATGATGCCTCCCTTTCATTTCTGATTCTGTTTATTTTCATTTTCTCTTTCCCTGTCCTTACAAATCTTGCAAGTTTTTTGTCAATCTTGTTTATTTTTTCAAAGAACCAGTTCTTTGATTTATTAATCTTTTGGATTTTTTGGGGGGGTTTCCAACTCATTAATTTCCTCTCTAAGTTTTATTATTTCCTTCTTTCTCGTGGGTTGGGCTCCTTTTGTTCGTCTTTTTCTACTATTTTGAGCTGTGAAATAAGGTTAGCTATGTGGGCCCTTTCTTTTTTCCTAAAGAATGCTGGCAGAGCTATGAATTTTCCTCTTAACACTGCTTTTGCTATTTCCCACAAATTCTGATAGTTGGTGTCTTCATTTTCATTTGTTTTCAGGAATCTTTGGATTCCTCTTTGATTTCTTCTATCACCCACTGGTTGTGCAGCAGTGAGCTGTTTAGTTTCGAGGTGTTTGGTTTGACTCCCTATTTCTGTTTAGTTAACATCCATTATCGAGAGACAGATATGGGGCAGAGCTGCTACTTGCTCTCCCTGTGCCCAGCCGCTCACAGGGCGCCCAGGAGGGATGGCGGGTTCTAGCCCTGGCCTGCCACCCCAGCAGAGCCTTGCAACAAGCCAGACGACCACCCCCTCCCACTCCATGAGGGCCTCCATTTTCCACATCCGGACTTCTCTCTCGTCAGAACTCCACCCAGCAGACCAGCCTATCACAGCCCGGCTCGCTTCGGGCGGTTCATCAATAAATGCTGGACTTAGAGTTGACTACAAGAGTATGCTACCTGCACGGCAGAGCCTGGCAAGCTACCCATGTTGTATTTGATATGCCAAATACCAGTAACAATTATAGACGTCATTCTGGAATGGATTGAGGCTCTTTATGTTCCTGGAGCAAGCAGGTGCCCTTGGGCTCTACTTGCATGAGACAGGTCATATGGAGATGTTACTGGGGCCCGCTCGAGCAAATCGATGATGAACGGGAAAACAGTGACAGTGACAGTGAACTTCCATTATCAGTGCATCATGGTCTGAAATGATAGTTGACACAATTTCTATCATTTTTTTATTTTGTTGAGGTATGCTTTGTGGTACAGCAATGTGGTCTATCTTGGAGAATGTTCCATGTGCACTGGAGAAAAATGTATATTCAGCTTTTTGGGGATGAAAAGCCCTGTATATATCAATCAGCTCTCTTTCTTCCATTTCGTCCTTCAGGGCCAGTGTTTCTTTTGTGAGTTTCAGTCTGGTCGATCTATCAATAGTTGATAAAGAAGTGTTGAAGTCTCCAACTACTATTGTGCTATTGTTAATGTCTTCTTTGAGGTCTATTAATAGTTGTTTTAAGTACTTTGCTGTCCCTTTGTTGGGTGGGTGCATATATGTTTAGTAGTGTAATTTCTTCCTGATATATATATATATATATAACCCTTTAATTATTAAGAAATGGCCTTCATTGTCCCTTCTAACCTTTTTCAGTCTGAAGTCTATATTGTCAGATACTAGTTTGCTACACCAGCCTTTTTGTAGGAGTTGTTTGCATGGAGAATTGTCTTCCTGCCTTTGACTTTTAGACTCTGCTCTGTTTATTCAGATGTGTTTCATGTAGGCAGCAGAAAGTTGGATTCAGTTTTTTAATGTTTTTTGTAATCCTTTTGATGACTCTTTGGTTTCTATTTGCTAATTTTTTTATTGAAGATCTTTGCATCTGTGTTCATTGGGGAGATTGGGTTTCAGGGTCTCTCCTGCTTTGGATATCAGGGTGATATGTGCCTCGTAGAAGGTGTTTATAAGATGATATTATATATAATAGTTTCTTTCCACTTGATGAAATAAGTGAGGAATCAAGTTTTGTGAATAATTGTGGGAAAATATTTTAGTCAGAGAAACTAAAATTAAGGTAAGATGGAAAAAGGGGAATGAGGAATGCTCAAATGATACAGCTAGAACCTGGCATATATTTGACCCTGAGTTCTTTTGTAAAGCATTCTCAATTAAGGACTAGGATGGATTGTGGTAAGTCATCACAGTTAATAGGAGTCCTGTAATTTATGTGTTACCATAACTATGAGCACTTGAGGCTTGATTAGACTATAGGCTTACAAAAACAACATCAACAAAACATATAGGGAAAGAAAGAATTAAGATATTACTCAAGAGTGTCACTTGTATCACTTGTCTTCCCATTGTTCATCGATTTGCTCGAGCAGGCACCAGTAACGTGTCCATACATCCTGTCACATGCTAGAGTAGCCCAAGAGCATCTGCTCGCTCCAGGAACATAAAGAGCCTCAAACCATTCTTTCAGGTCATGGGAATGAGGTCTATGATTGTTATTGGTATTTGGCATATCAAATACAACACAGGTAGCTTGCCAGGCTCTTCCGTGCAGGTGGGATACTCTTGTAGTTGCCCCTTATCCCGTGTATTTATTGATGAACCACTGCAGCTACACAAGCCAGGCTTGTGATCAACTCTTCTGCTGGGTGGAGCTCTGAAGAGGTGGGGAGTGGAAAGGTGGAAATGGCAGCCTTCATGGTGTGGGGGTTCTTCTGGCTTCTTGCAAGGCAATACTGTGATGGTGGGCCAGGGCTAGAACCCGCCTTCCCTCCTGGGCACCTCGTGACCAGCTGGGCACATGGAGAGCCAGTAGCAGTTCTGCCCAGTGTATGTGAGTTTCTATATCAGGCATACCTAGGCTGAGCTTGAAAAAGACTGCTGTAGGGTGGGATCTGACGAGCTGGGCTTGTGATTATATCTTCTGCTGGGTGAGCTCTGACAAGCGCTGAAGTCCAGATGTGAAAATGGCAGCCTTCATGGTGTGGGGATTCCTCAAGAGCAAACCTCAAAAATTGAGAATAATTTATAGGAGGCTTATAAAAGAGCATACAGAGAAACAATACAGTTGAAAGTATTTGGCAATGGACTGCTGGTGGAGTCTAAGGGGGAAATGATCTTAGCATTTTAAAATGACCCGTATGGTAAACAATGAAACCATTCATAAGATAGCTAAAGTTTGAGATGACCATATTTTTAATTGCTGATATAAATAGTCTTACTTTAGAAAATTTAAGTTTGCTATACCTGTTAGATATCAAAGAAATGTTTAGGATATAGTTACAGATACAATGCTAGGTTTTAAATAAATTTGAGGAAAAAAAAGACTGATATATTTTGATCATTATTGTAATTAATAATATCATTTCACAAGGTGTTTCATTTAAATCAAGTTTTCAAAAAAATAAAAAATGTAATTAGCATGTCTGAGAAAGTATTATCCACCAAGACCCACACATATTGTAACATATTGCAAGGACAATATGTTACATATCCACTTAAGGATGTATAGTAACATGTGCATAAATAATTTGCAAAATACCTTACTAAGTTTAAAGATTTTAAATATTGCAATTATGGATGAATAAAGAATGCTTGTCTGAGAATATATCATCACACTTGCATGCTTATTTTTAGAGTAGGATCCATATTTCTTAACAAGACTACTTTTGGGGGATAGATAATGAAATTTAATAATTGAGAAAAGATTCTCAATATTTTTCTTCACTAGATTCTCAGTATTTTCTATATGATATTTATTTTTGAGAACCTTAAAATAATACCCACTAATGACAAAAATAGGTGATACTAATGCAAAATATATTATATATCTACACATGTTACTTGACAAATTACCAATGGATAAATCTGTCCTCAATGAACACTTATAATTCTCATATCTGTCTTTTTTTGCTTATAAATTTAAACAAACACACATTAAAGACAGGTCCACTAATATGTAAAAATAAATTCCAATGATAACTTTAATTATTATCTTATTGTTCTCTTATTACAGCAATTAATGACCAATGGAAAAAATACTGTAACTTGTGTGTAGCCAATAATGTGTACCATAGTGCTGTTCTTCCACAAGATGTCAGTCTTACTCTAGCAATCTAGGATATTGGAAACAGCAAAACATTCTCTATTTTGTTGTATTTAAATGTGTGAAATTGATAATAGTAAATATAATAAGTCATACATGCATATATACATATAGTGAGGATAATCATGTACATTGGAGAGCAAATTTTCAAAATGAAAATTACAAATTATTTTATAATTGTAGTACCTCTAAACAATATACTAATGCCAATCCTTTCTCTCTTGTTATATTTTAAGTATACAATTTCAATTTTTTTAACATCTGATGACTCACAACCCAAAAAATTTCATTTGAACAAGAAATTCCATCTTTCCACGAAGAGTAAGAGTACGTTCAGTTATTCCCCATTTATATGCTCACTTAAAGATGCTGAGAAAAGGCAAATAACACCGAGTATTTTTTTCCATTGTAGTCTTTCCTGTCCTTTATTTGAAAGGTTTGAGAATGTATAGTATCTTTTTTCAAACTAATGTCAAGAGAAGTTATAGGAATATCACAAAAGAAGGTGGTGGTACTCAGATTTATTTGGTGGTATGTGGTACTAGTTCCTATACTTTAGTAGACACATGCAAAGAAAGTGCCTAAATCCCTGTGGTATCTCTTTGGCCCAGCAAACACCGTAAGTACCTTGTATTTTGGAGAAATATATGAAATGAGGGCACTTTGGTCATATCATCAAAAGCATTTTCTAGAATATGGTGGCTTTACAGACACTTAAAATATTGCAATACTACTTCATTTCTCTCAGTGAAGTTTATGTGACAAGGAGCATTGTTGCACCGACACCTAAAAGCCTAGGCCTCTGCATCTGTCCTGGATTGCCTCCTGCAGGTCACTTCATAGATAGGGGGATAGTCTGAATGTGGCAGTCTTATCTGACCATGTATTCTGTACTGGCTGGTATAAATATTCTCTCATGCTACCACAAGCATCGTGGGACTAGCTAGATCTTACCAGCATATTTGCATGGCCACGTTGGATCTCTTAAGTAATTAGACCTGAGAGAAATGCTGTTTGCCTCCAAGCAAGCAAGCATGGCTCCCCTGATAACTCAAAGGCAACTAAAATACAAAACTACCGTGAAGTAGACGAGACTCTTGTGAAGGCTTGGAGAAATATTTAACTGGCATTAGTATTAGTCTTTGGTACAGAGACATGCCATCTCAGAAACCCCCTTCTCTAGCCTATAAAGGCAATTCCAGGCAGATCTTGGCTCAAGATATTAGGTGAGTTGCTGAGAGAAATTACTTGAGAGCATTTGATCCCCCTGCCAGGGGAAGTTACATTTAGCTTATAGCTTCTCCCAGCTCTGCTAGGAGGCTTTGAATTAGCTCTGGGTCCTTGTAAACAGCCAGAAGGTCTCCTGAAGTTGCTACATTCTATGGAGCTATTTTCCTGTTTTCATCTCTAAATAGCCCAGTCCAGAACGGGCTTGCCTGGGGAGTTTGGGCGGATTTCTAGCTATAAAATAAGCTGCAAGAAGAAAGAAGCTCTCTTTTTTCCTCCTTTTTGCCATTTCGGCTTCCCTTGGTGTTTTGCTTCTCCGTCCTCTCCATTCTCTGTTGGGTCTCAACATGTGGTGGCAGCCATCTTGGCCTACACCTGGCTGGGGCCTAGCTGGGAACCCAGAGTCCGGAGGGTTCTCCCTGCTCTTGGATTGTATATTGGAACCTGTGATAGTAAAGCCTTTTTAAAACTGCATCGGATTCCTGAGTCTACATCCATTCCCAGCCGGCCGGAGGTAGAAGGCAACTTGCTTCCCGGCACTGTTGGGGACCCTGGTGGCGCGCCCGACAGATCATAATTAATGTGATGATAATATGATAAAAATTTCCAGATCCTTGTTCATGATTGTAGTAGCCATGCTAAAGCAAAATCACTCTTCAGCATGGTGACGATTCTCTTCTAACCATGAAAAAAATACAGACAAGTTCATAGCTCAAGGAAATGTCAATTACTTTACTGCGAGTATGTGGTTGTTCTGATTTAAGGTTAAATTCATACTATAGGTTCAGATTAAAGGAAGGGATTTATAATATCAAAAAAGTTCTAAGGAAATCAAATGATTTTAATTACACCATTAAAATTTCATGTTGTTAATTCTTCAGTAGCATTTAGAATGAAAATAATTTCACCAATCTTTTAGACTAAGAAATTCAGATGCGGGATTTATGTTTCAACATAGCTGCTATCTAGCCCTCAAATATTATTTATGTCATCATTCACACAGGTATTGTAAAATATTGCAGCATTTGAGTTCAAATTTTTTACTCTGTTAAGTGAATTATGCTTAGTGGGAAATACAAGGTAGTTACAAGCTTAAAATGTGTGGGAAAATGCTGTCATCTATGTTTTTGCATATCAGTAGAATTCTAACAGATTTTATTGGGTTTTTGATCATTACTTGTATCATAGAAGAAATCACTTTTCCTACTCTCAATATTAAAATATTTGTTTTCTTGCTGGAACACTGTATGACCAAAACCCAAATATGAACTTTTTAATTGTATATCTTTGTAATTGTAAAAATAAAAAATTCAAAAAAAAATTTGTTTTCTTAATCAAATAAAGTGCTGAGATATTCCTCTTATAATATTTGTTTATAGGTGCCAATAAGTCACCAAATACTCCTTGTTCGTTTATTTCCTTATCCTATACAATGTTAACCCTCTATAGCAAAGTATTACTGTAAGTTTAAAGGTTGTATCATATTCTTAAAATTAAAGATAGTCCATAATTAATTATGAACTAAATTATCACCCATTTTAATTTACCTGAATATAGACTTAATTTTTATTTATGCTACATGTAACTTTTAATTTCAACTTATGACTAACAAACTATAATATTTAAAATAGTGATTGAAAGTTAAACTGCAAAAAATAAGTTTTAAAAAGTCAACACAATTTAAAACACAGCAAATTTTAAAGTATACCTTTTGTTCAAACAAGGAAATGAGCTATACAAATAATCAAAAAAGCCCATTAAAAGATTTTAACATAATTTCTCATCAAGAAATACAAATCAGTGAAAATCTGAATCACAATGTGATGCTATTACATATGTAGTAGAACAGCCATGACTAAAGGACATATAGCAAATGTTGGCAAAGATGCTTAGAAACTGGAATGTCTATAAATTAAATTCTGGTAAAATAAAATTTTGTCTTTGCTATGGAAAATAAAATTTTCCCTCCTTATATTACATATAGACTTATCCTATGACATAGCAATTCCACATTTTTTCCCTTTTGGGCCACACCTGGAGATGCTCAGGGGTTCTCCTGACTCTGCCCTGAGGTGCTCAGTGAACTATATGGGATTCAGGGAATCAAACCCAGGTTGGCCATGTGCAAGGCAAACATTCTACCTACTATATCTCTCATGACCAGCAATTTCACTTTTAACTATATTATTAACAAATAAAAACTTGTTTACACAACAAAGTTTACATGAATATTTGGAGCACCCTTATTCATAGTAGCTGTAAAGTAGGCACAAAGAAAATGACAAAATCATTAACGAACAAATAGGAAACATCTACATATAATTAAATATTACTTTGCAATACAAACAGAGGAGCTGGCAATAATTTGAATAAAGTTTGCAGCCATTATGCTAAATGGAAAAAAATTTAAAAAAAGATCATACCGCGTAATTCTTATTTGTACTCTTCAGTATAGGCAAACCAATAAATATAGACTAATGATTTCCAGGCTGTGGGGAAACGAAATGAACAATGAGATTTCCATAACTCTAAAATTTACCAAAAGCTCTGAATTGTAGGGCTAGAGAGATAGTGCATGGGTTAATATACAAGCTGCATTAATCATATTCTGATCTCTAGCACTGCATACTCCCCCTGCACCTAATCAGCTGCAACTCCAATGCACTGCTGGGTAAGACAGTGGAGTCACCCTAGAAGATCTCTGGTTCCATAGATAACTCATCAGATGAACACCACATCCTTGGTTCCTCACAGCACAACATCAGATTGGGAGTTTTTCCCCAAATTAATAAAAAACAAAGTTGGGGGCTGGAATGATGGCACAGCAGGTAGGGCATTTGCCTTGCACACTGCAGACCCAGGTTTGATCTCTGGCATCTCAATGGTCCCCTGAGCATGGCCAGGAATAATTCCTGAGTGCAGACCCAGGAATAACCCTTGAGTTTTTCTAAGTGTGACCCAAAAAATTAAAAATTAAAATAAAATTAAAATAAACAAACAAAAATAGGCAAAACTATCTTATTGAATTGAATAATTATGCACTTCAAACTATGAATGTTAAGAATATTGTAATCATCAGGTTTAATTGACATCAAAATTTCAATATTTTCTCCAGTAATAAATTTTTATGCCATTCTTAGAAAAATAAATATTAGTAACGATAGCATTTCACTGGTTTTATTTTTGTTGTTTGTGTTAAAGGGTAACATCTTTGCTCTGCACTTATTCCTGTCTCTGTGTTCAGAGTTAAATCCTGGTGGGACAGAGGGGGTATCAAGGATTGACCACATACTAGGCAAGCACCCTACCCACCATGGTTTTCTTCTGCCAAAAAAACTTAAGTTTTTAAATAGAACACATGCAGAGAGAAGATAACAATATCCATACCATGAAATCAGTAAATAATAGATTATGATTGTGTCCTCAAAACATTTGTTTCAGCCGCATGATTCATATTTCTTCTTGTATCTCTTGTCCCAAAGCTCAATTAATCTTACAAGACAAATACAGGATTAACCCAGTAAGAATTACACACACATATACAATAATTGTCTTGTATCACTTGTCTTCCATTGTTCATTGATTTGCTTGGGCAGGTGCCAGTAATGTCTCCATTCATCCCGGTCACGTGCTAGTGTAGCCCAAGGGAATCTGCTTACTCCAGGAACACCAAGAGCCTCAAACCATTCATTCAGGTCATGGGAATGAGGTCTATTATTATTATTATTATTATTATTATTATTATTATTATTATTATTGGTATATTGAATATGACACAGGTAGCTTGCCAGGCTCTGCCGTGTGGGCGGGATACTCTAGGTAGCTGGTAGGCTCTCAGTTCTTGTATTTACTGATGTACTGCAACCAGGAGAGCCAGTAGTTCTGCCCCGTGTATCTGTGTCTCTGGTTTACTGCGCACCCAGGAGCAGTTCTGGGTAGACTCACGAGGGGGAGGGGGAGGGGAGGAGGAGGGGGAGAGGGAGGGGGAGGAGCCATCCCACAGGAACAGGAACATTAATTAGATATGCAGTGTATACAATGTTGCTCTTACTAATACAGATGTTTCGATTTGTAAGCAAAAGTGACTTTTGTCCTTTGGAGTTCATGTCTTTTGGGACAAGAATAGCTATAATCAATCATCATGTTTCCAGCAATTATTTATTAAGCCTTAAAAATAACTGTATTGAAGGGAGAATTGTGGCTCCCATCTCGGGAGGGGTCCCAAGGCCCCAGGCTCAAGGGACCTCCTGCGAACTCCATAGCCTTAACATTACTTGGGGGTCAGCAGATAGCAGCAGATGCGGGGGGACTATCTGGGTTCCCAGAAGTACTCACTGTCCATTAGGACCCAGCCTCAGTCTGAGCTGATACTGTTCCCCTGACCAGTTCACGGAATAAAGAGCAAGGCTAAAAGGCTCCTGGAAGTTATTCTTTAATGTTACTTTTGTTTCCTCTTCTTGCTTGCTCTCTGCAGGAATCTCTCAGGAACCTCTGTGTTTGGGGGGTGGGGGTGGGGTGGGGTTCTCCTGCAGGCTGCTCTCTCTTTGGGGGGTTTCTGTGTAGGCTCCTCTAGTCAGGTTCTCCTGCACGCTGCTCTCTCTTTGCAGGCTCCTCTGTCAGGGCCTCTCACTTCCGGATGTCTCTCTCAAGGCTTCATGCTTCTGGTCCTCTCCCAGGACGTCTATTGTCAGAGCCTTTCCTTGGGTCCTTTCAGCTCAGGGATTTTCACTTCAGGGCTTCTTTTCTCTGGACTCCCCCAGCTATGTCTCTACCTATTTCCTTAGTTACCTTGTTTCATCTTTTGCTACCATGTCTTGTGTCACTGAATCCCTGTGTAATTCTTTGAGTTCCTCAATGATGCCCTTCTGCAGGTGGTCCTAATACTCAGGAGCCCTGAAGCTCTGAAGCCCTGAAGCTTTGAAGCCAGCCCTCGGGCTCAGGCACAGGCCTTGTGGCTCTGGTACTGGCCCTCCAGTCTAGGCATGAGGAGCAGCTTCTCCTCCCTGGTGTTGGCCATCCGGCTCCAGGCACCAGGGGTCCATGGCCTAGGGTGCTGGCCAGGCACCAGAGGCCGCTGCTCTCTCAATCCGGAAGCACACCCCACCCAGGATGCTCGCCCAGGGCCCCTATTTACATTCTAGGCCTTGGGAGGTACTGTGCCTTTAAGATCCCACAATTATTAATTAATTACATAAAAAGCATTTATTAATTAAATGAAAATATTCTTTATAACTTGTTCACCTCATAGAATAACCTAACTCTTACTGTAAGATAAGAAAGTATCATTTTAAAAGGCATGGGTTGTCGTGGATAAGGACACAGTTCATACTTATTCATGTATGAGCTTTCGGATAACTACTGTAAATAATGTTGACATTTTTTCAGTGCATAAAGTAGATTATTATGTTTGAATGATTTATTTCTTCTATGCTTTTTAGCATAGAACTAGCTGCAAGGAAATACCTTACCCGCTGGGCTATCGCTCCACTTTTTTTTTTTTTTTTTGCTTTTTTGGGTCACACCCGGCAATGCTCAGGGGTTACTCCTGGCTTTGCAATCAGGAATTACTCCTGGCGGAGTTCAGAGGGACCATATGGGTTGCTGGGGATCTAACCCTGGTCAGCCGTGGTGCAATGCAAATGACCAACCATTGTACTATCGCTCCGGCTCCTTCTTTGCTTTTTTAATCAATACTAATTTGTTCGAAACCTAGTTTAATTATAGTGTTATTATATGAATCTAGTAAAACATTATTCGTCCACGCTGATAACTTTTACCATTTTGCTGTTTGGTTTAGAATAAAACATCCTTTTGATATTTCTATATTATTTTCAGTTAAAATAAAAATTGGAACTCTGCTTATAAGTAGACAACTTACACATTTTTTCAAAATATAGAGAACATATAATGTGTTCAATTATGTTAAAGACTTTCTCAAAAATAAAGCAAAACAAATGTTATAGGGACTTGGACTTGGAGCGCATTCTCTTCTTTAAGGCTTCTGTATCGTCTGTACTATGGCTTTGTGACAGGTCCCTGTCCACTACATCTATTCTCCAATGGGTAGAAAACCATAAGGAACTTGTTGAGAGACACCTTGTCACATTATCAGTGTAGTGCACGTAATTAAGTTGATAGGAAAGGTGTCCTGCCTATTTCACTCCAATGTTCAGAGTGTCAGTGACATATATCATAGCTAAAATTAGAAAAAAGCTGATAAAGAACGGCAGCTTAGAAATTTAGATTTCATCCCATAGATTATTGGAAATAATTGCATGCCCTTAAGCTATGTAAATTTTTTTGCCAGGTCATTAAGCCCGGCATGTTTAAGACTTCATTGATCAAGTTAGTAACATTTAAACTATTAAATTAAAAGACAATTTCAAGAAAAGATAAATAAAATGTCTCAGTTGAATGGTCTCAAAGAATTTCTGTTTATCCATTTCTGACCAAATGCCTTGTTAGTTTGGATTTCTTCTGAAAAAAAAATTATTTAAAACTTATTGACTTTCTTAATCATATAAAGCATTAAAATTTTTCTTAAAAACATATGGGAAAGCAGTTTATTTTCACTATCATCATCTATTTCAGTGTTCAGTAAACTAAGTAAGAAATTGCATGAACATTTAGTTTATGCACATAATTTTACTTTATATTTTCTCTGCCTGCATCCTAATTATCACAACTTAGTTAATCCACATGGACCACCATACTGTCTCACTTTCAGCTTATTCCCCATTCCATTATTATAAGTCCAAATTGCAAGACAGTGAATTTCCTTCAGAGATCAGTCAGTGGTCACTTGCAGTTTCCACCTTCCTTATTTCAGTCCCAGAAAGCCTGAAATTTCCAAATTTTTAATAAATAATTTCCTACTATGCAGAAGTTTAAATAATATTTATACTTATGTGACCTGTAAATTTAGTGGTTTTTAAGTATACTTTATAGCAATAATTTCAATGATGTTGGTTTATTAGAAAACACTTCCATCGAAGACAATTAAAATTCAAAGTTTTTAAACATGATTGACAATTTAAAAAGCAGGATATATTTTATGCACTGTCTTTACAAACTCCCCTTTCAAATGAGAAATCTTAAACTATATCTCTAAATTCAAAAATTTCCATTTAATCTAAGAAATTTATTCTTAATAACCCTGTATATATACATATATATTAATATATACATATATTTATATATATGCATATATCAGTAAATATGTATATAAACATATATATTCTGAAAGACATCTGAAATATAAAAATATATACAAATATACATAAGTATGTGCATATATAGGGAAAGACAATGGTATATATACATAAGTATACATAAAATATGTATGTGTATATACATACATATTAATTAATAATTCTATGTTGTAGCTTCGTTCCATAAAAACTTTGATCACTTGATCACTTTAATCCTGTTATTCATCGATTTGCTCGAGTGGATGCCAATAACATTTCCATTTGACCCTATCACTTGCCAGTGTAACCCAATGGCATCTGGTTGCTTCAAGAATACAAAGAGCCTCAAACCGTTCGTTCAGGGTCTTGACTAAGAAGTCTGATTATCTTGTAGGTGGGCAGCCACGTGATCTTTTGACATCCTTTGGAATCCAGTCGGTAATGGCTCTAGTCCAGTGGGCATCTCCAAATCACATTAAATGTCCTGCCCATCTGATTTTCGATGCTTTGGCAAACAAGACAACGTACCTGACTCTGGAACAGCGATGGAGGTCAGAAATCCGGATTCCTTCTCTTACTTGATTTAGGTGTGATATTCCAAGCATAGCTCTTTCAATTCCTCTTTGGAAGACCCGAATAGCATTCTCATCCTGCTTTCGTAGGGTCTAGGTCTCTGAGGCATATGTTAATGCAGGGAGAAGGGTGGAGTTGAAGAGATATGCCCAGAGCCAGAGGTTCTTTGTCGTTTTTTGCTATTTCTTCGATGCTTTTTGAAGGCATTCCATGCCACTCTCTTCCTCCTGTGCAGCTCAGGCTTTAGGTCGTTCATCATGTTGACTTCTCAACCTAGGTACACATAACTACTGCATTCAGAGATGTTTGTTCCATTGAGAGTGAATGGGGCCTCTGGAACTAGTTCATTTCTCATGAGCATAGTTTTGTTAAGATTAAGCTGTAGACCTATCTTTCCACATTCTTGGTCAAAGTCAGCCAGCATTTGTGCCGCTTGGCTAATGTTTGGTGTTATTAGAATGATGTCATCAGCCAAGCAGAGGTAGTGTAATTGCCGACCGTCTAACTTCACTCCCATTCCTTCCCATTCTAATTGTCGCATGACGTTCTTGAGGGTGGCTGCTGAAGTGTTTTGGTGAAATGATGTCACCCTGCGGAACCCTCTTTTGACATCAATGATCACTTCTTTGTAGAATCGTGAGATCCTGGTGGTAAATCTGTAATACAGCTCACGAAGGATCTTGATGTATTGGGTTTGAACACCCTGTTTGGCTAGGGCTTCAATGACCACTTCAGTCTCCACAGAATCAAAGGCTTTCTTTAAATCAGTGAACGTGAGACAGAGTGACATCTTGTACTCCCTACAAACTTCAATGAGCTTGGTTACCATGTGGATATGGTCGATTGTGCTGAATCCTTTTTTGGAAGCCAGGTTTCTCACATGGTTGTCCTTCTTCTAATGATCTGCCAACCCTGTTCAGGATGACTCAAGTGAACATCTTGTAGACGACAGACAACAGGCAGATGGGGCGATAGTTGCCAATGTCATGGATGTCTCCCCTTCTAAACAGTAGAACTGTTCTGCTGGTTTTCCATTGGGAGGGAACCTTGCATTCAGACAGGTAGCGTGTGAAGAGCTGAGCCAGTGTATTGATGAGTACTGAAGGCAGATTCTTCAGGTGTTTGGGTCTGTTTTTGTCTGAGCCTGGTGCTGTTCCCTTCTTTACCGATGAAATGGCATGTCGGATTTCAGAAGGGAGAACGTTGGGAACAACATATCCATCCCGCGGAATTTGGTATGTGGGCAGGTGGGCGTGGCTATCAAAGAGATCTGAGTAAAAGTCATGGATAATCTTCTCCATTGCCTTTCTGGAAGATGTGATTGATCCATAAGGATGTTGGAGGGCAGTCATCTTTTTCTTATAGTTGGTGAAGGACAGGTGGGCATTGGGAATGCTTTTCCCAGCTTCTGCTGCATCTTCCAGTGTTGCTGCTCTTCTTTCTTTGCTCATCAAGGACTGCCAGTGGGACGACCGGGACACACGCCATGTTTCCTCCGGCTACGTGGAGCAGCTGAAGAGTTGTCCTGCTTGTCAGGGTGGAGAACGACATCACACTCAGCGATGCTCAGAGAGTACTCCTGGCTCTGCACTCAGGAATTACTCTGTGGCAGTGTTAGCCAAGCAAACTACTAAGAGTATACCGCCCACACGGCAGAGCTTGGCAAGCTGTCTTATGCGTATTCAATATGCCAAAACCTGTAATAAAAAAGTTCTAAAAAATAAACACTTTAATGAGAAGATTTACACCAATTCTCACACTCAATTCAAAAATCTGTACCATTGTGTCTCCAGTGGGTGCTAGATCTGGGATGGTGCAGTGCTACCAGAAATACGCAATGACTACATGCCCAGCATTTTACTCCCCACGTCAGGGTCATATATATGCTTTTAGACTAAGAAGCATGTAAAGCACATTTACCCATTTTTTATTACAAGGCAGGCAGTCATTCATCTCATGCCCTGAGCGTGAAGACATTCCACCGTTAACTCCTTACACGCACATTCAGCCTTGGATTTTTGCAGACCACTGTGGTGTGTGTAGATGGCTAGATAAGAAGGCACTAGGCCCAAGCCATACCCTGTTGGGGGGGGTGGTGAAAGGAGCTGTTCAATGCATTCTTTCTACACTGTTACTGTGCATTTTCAGTCACATCCTTCCAGCCAGAGCTTAGCTACAGTCTCAGCTCCCTAGGAGATGGCTGTCTTCCAACATTGCTCAAGATTTTACATTTCTCCTTTGTATTATTCACATCATTGAAAGGGAAGAAATGAAAGCTTCTAGATACAATATGTTTAAGTACTATATTGTAAATTTTTAAAAATGATATCTATTATGAACACTTTTGCAATTGTATATCTCATGGTGGTATATTAATTTAAAGATTAATCACTTGATCACTTGACTTCCCATAGATCATCCATTACTTGAGCGGGCACAAGTAACATCTCAGTATGTCCTGTCACATGCAAGATAGCCCAAGGGCATCTGCCCACTCCAGGAACATAAAGAGCCTCAAACCATTCCATCAAGTCATGGGAATAAGGTCTATAATTGTTACTATTATAACAATTATAATTACGGGTAGCTTGCCAGGTTCTGCCGTGCAGGTGGGATAATCTTGTAGTCACCTCAAAATTCGAGCATTTATTGATGAAATATATATATTAAATATGTGTATTTAATATATATTAATATGTATATATATATCACTTGTATCACTTGTCTTCCCGTTGTTCATCGATTTGCTTGAGCAGGCACCAGTAACATCTCCATATGTCCTGTCACTTGCTAGTGTAGCCCAAAGGCATCTGCTCGTTCCAGGAACATGAAGAGCCTCAAACCATTTGTCCCGGTCATGGGAATGAGGTCTGTAATTGTAACTGGTTTTTGGCATATCAATAACGACATGGGTAGCTTGCCAGGCTCTGCCATGATATGTGTGTATGCATACACACACATACATACTTTATAAAAATATACATTTTATATTTTGCATATATTAGTCACCCCTTCATGGCACAACAATTCTCCCATGGCCAAATCCTTCCAAGGCCAGTGTGTTAACTATCTGAGGCCTGGCCCCAGGCTCTGAAATTGTCAAACAGAGACAGGTATGGGGGGAAAAAGTGCAGAATGGGGGTAAAGGAGCACTTTTTATTTTTAGGTTTTCGAGGAATATCAGCTCAAGGGCTACTCCCAGCTCACTTCTGGTGGAGAGAGGTGTTCAAAACAACCCACCATGGGCTCAGTGCAGCCAATAGGACTGGGGCCAGGAAGGGGCCCTATTTTTTTTATATTTTTAATATAAAAGATAATATTTGTATTATTTTCAAGCCCAGGAATGCTTGAGCCACAGACACAGACACACCTGGCAGAGCAGATACCAGCTTTCCCCTTTGAACCCCCCCTGCATTCCACGGACCATGAGAGTGACTTCCCACCCGAGTCAACCATCCAATAGAGCCTCAGAGGAACCCAGATAAACCCCCACACCTTGCTGGCAGCGATCTTCACCATCCACACTCCGCAGCTGGTAAGATCTCAACCCAAGAGATTAAGCCAGTCTCCAGCCTGGCTTGTCAGAAACCCAGCCTACAAGGGACCCACCCTTCAGAGACCTACCCTTCAGAGGAGACTATTTAAAGCCCAGGAATGCTTGAGCCACAGACACAGATACACCAAGCAGAGCAGATACCAGCTTTCCCGAATTGGGCACTGCTGCTGTGTGGCCACGCTATTTACCTGCAAATTACCATGAATATTCTACCCACCCCTCTGAGAGAGCCCCACAAGGTAATGAGAGTATAGCGCCCTCACTGCAGAGCCTGGCAAGCTGTCTGATGCGTGTTCGATATGCCAAAACCAGTAACAAAAATGTTTATTTTCCTGACCCCAAAAGAGCCATTAATACGGCAGCAGTAAGAAAGGCGAACAAGCAGTGCCTGATAAAATTTCATGGCCAACCTAGGCTGCCCAAACAAAGGACTAAAATGACTGTCTGTACTTTCAATGCACGTACGCTGGCATCGGAAGCATATATCGAGGTTCTGATGGTGCAAGTCCAAAAGATCAAGTACGGCATCATTGGTCTGACTGAGACGAGGAGGCATCAGTGGCATCACGCTGTATTTGACACCAGAGAAGAATTATTCCTAGCAACATGCGATGAAAGAGGCGTCAGTGGCATTGGTGTCTTGTCAACACGAACATGGCCGTCAACATTGATTCATTTGAATGCCTAACAAACAGGATAGGAGAATTACACTTGAAGAGATGTGGCCCACTGCTAGCAATTTCTATCTTCATTGTCTACGCACCGACATCCACACACAAGGAAGATGAAATTGAGAAATTCTACATGGAACTGGAGGAGTACTATAAAAAAAGATCACACCTTCTACAAGATCATAGTCAGTGATTTTAATGCCAAGATAGGACCGAGAAGATCGGCTGAAGAACTCCACATCGGGACCCATGGTGTAGAATGGAACGAACAGGGTGAGAGACTATCTGAGTTCATCATGTCCACCAAGACCATTCATGGGAACTCACAGTTCCAGAAGGCTGAAGCGAAGCGTTGGACATGGGAATCTCCTGGTGGACAGTTCCACAATGAAATTGACCACAAATCTTCAATCGACGGTTTTGTCTGACCGATGTTGCTATCATCCCCAATTCCAAACAGGAACTAACCACCATCTCCTTCATGCAAAATTCTACTTCACGCAATGGGGAGAAAAGGCTGTAAAGTTTAAGAGAGAACTCCCAGAACAACCACCAACTGCGAAATCTTTGGCACCATTGAAGAAATATGGGAAGATACCATCATTGACGACATTGATGAAGAATGCAACTGACTGGTTCAGCACCTCCACCATTGTGCGAAGAATGCCAAGAGAGAGAAAGACACAAAAGGACACCTGTCTTCAGAAACTCTCGAGCTCATTTGCCAATGTGGCAAGGCGGAGCCTCAGGTGACCAAATGCTAATGTCCAAGCTTGCAAAGCGGTGCAGAGAAGCCATAAAGGAAGACCTCAAAGACAGAGTAGAAGAAATACTGGAAGATGCAGCAGAAGCGGGAAAAAACATTCCTGATGCCCGCATGTCCTTCCACCAACTATAAGACCAAGATGACTGCCCTCCAACGCCCTGATGGATCTATCACATTTTCCAGAAAGGCAATGGAGAAGATTATCCATGACTTCTACTCAGATCTCTTTAATAGCCACATCCACCTGCCCACATACCAAATTCCGCAGGATGGATATGTCATTCCCAACGTCCTCCCTTCTGAAATCCAACATGCCATTTCGTCGGTAAAGAAGGGAACAGCACCAGGCCCAGACAAAGTCAGACCCGAACACCTGAAGCATCTGCCATCAGTACTCATCAATACACTAGCTCGGCTCTTCACACGCTACCTGTCCGAATGCAAGGTGCCCCCCCAGTGAAAAAACCAGCAGGACAGTTCTACTGTTCAATAAGGGAGACATTCACGACATAGGCAACTATCGCCCCATCCACCTGTTGTCCATCATCTACAAGCTGTTTACATGAGTGCAGAACACTAGATGAAGGACAATCATGCTAGCAAGCTGGCTTCTGGAAAGGATTCAGCACAATCGACCATATCCACACGGTAACCAAGCTCATTGAGGTTTGTAGGGAGTACAAGATGCCACTCTGTCTCATGTTCATTGATTTAAAGAAAACCTTTGATTCTGTGGAGACTGAAGCGGTCATCGAAGCCCTAGCCAAACAGGGTATTCAAACCCAATACATCAAGATCCTTCGTGAGCTGTATTACGGATTCACCACCAGGATCTCACCATTCTACAAGAAAGAGATCATTGATGTCAAAAGAGGGTTCGACAGCGTGATAGCATTTCACCAAAACTCTTCAGCACCACCCTCAAGAACATCATGCGACAATTAGAATGGGAAGGAATGGGAGTGAAGATAGATAGTCGGCAACTACACCACCTCCCTCTTGGCTGATGACATCGTTCTAATAACACCAAACATTATTCAAGCAGCACAAATGCTGGCTGACTTCGACCAAGAATGTGGAAAGATAGGTCTACAGCTGAATCTAAAAAAAACTATATTTAAGAAAAATGAACTAGTTACAGAGGTCCCATTCACTCTCAATGGAACAAACATCTCTGAATGCAGCAGTTATGTGTACCTAGGTCAAGAAGTCAACATGATGAACGACCAAAAACCTGAACTGCGCAGGAGGAAGCGAGTGGCATGGAATGCCTTCAAAGGCATCGAAGAAAAAGCTAAAAGGACAAAGAACCTCCAGCTCTGGGCACATCTATTTGACTCCACCATTCTCCCTGCATTAACGGACACCTCTGTGACCTGGGCCCTACGAAAGCAGGATAATAATGCTATTAGGGTCTCCCAGAGAGGAATCGAAAGAGCTAGCTTGGAATATCACGCCTGACTCAAGTGAGAGAAGGAATCCGGAGTTCTGACCTCCGTCACTATTCCAGAATCAGGGACACTGTCTCGTTTGCCAAGGCATTGAAAATCAGATGGGCTGGACATGCAATGCAATTTGGAGGCACCGCTGTACTAGAGCCGTTACTGACTGGATCCCACGGGATGTCAAAAGATCACGTGGCCTCCCACCTACAAGATGGTCAGACTTCCTTGTCAAGACCCTAAAGGAACAGTTTGAGGCTCTTCATGTTCCTGAATCAACTGATGCCATTGGGCTACATTGGCACGTGATAGGGTCCAATGGAAATGTTACTGGCACCCGCTCGAGCAAATCGATGAATAACGGGATTCAAGTGATCAAGTGATTTGTATTATTATAAAAATAATAATTTTTATTATTAAAATTAATAATAAAAGTAATTTCCGGAGACCACTTATATTTAAGTATTGTATATTTTGCCTCAATAATTAAATTGAATGAATATTCTTGGCAGAGGTATTATTCTCATGCTTAGAATTTTCAGTTTGGAAGTATGTTCCTACTCTAGTAATAACATTAAAAGATTTGTTTGAATTATGAA
>JAJIBD010005078.1:0-73463 GCA_021461705.1 Cryptotis parvus | reverse complement strand
TAAATGTTACTGGTATTTGGCATATAAAAATACAATCCTGGGGCAGCTTGCCAGGCTTGCCATGCAGGTGGCATACCCTTGTAGTCACCTCTAAGTCTAAGGGCTGTCAAATGTCCTACGCCCTCCAGAAACCTGGGGGTGCCATGGGATCATCCTGATGTAAGCAAGTCTCACAACTGAGCTTAACAAATGAATGTGTATTCTTACATTACTCTCCAAGATGCATCCAGGTCTGACATAATTTATTTAAAATCATGTATCTAGAGCAAAAGCAAGGCTCTGAGACAATGTGCTGAGTTTACTCTATGGCCGGGGGAAGCTGGGCCGGGGGCGCGAGATCCCAGCCGGAAAAAGTACTGACTTTGCAAAAAGCAGGGCCTGCCTCCCTGCGCGTCGTCTGTGTGTGCGCCCTGCTCTCAAACTCTGCAGACAGCCACGCTCTCATCTGCTTCTCCAGACGGGCTCAGTTTTTGGGCTGAACATACATTTGCCACTTTCCCGCCAGGACAGGGCTCTAGGTGCAGCTTGGAACCGTCCAGAGCTCCTCAACCTCCAATGCCCAGGCGCACCCGGGACCAGTCACACACAATCCCCCGAGAGAGGCCCTAGCCCCCTGATCTTAATGTTTATTACTTATTTCTGCTTTGAGATCTCTCCCCAGCGGTACTCAGGCCTTACTTCTCATCTGAGCCCAGGGATCATTTCTGGCGGTGCTCAGGGGGCCGGGGGCCAAGTTGAACGGTGCCAAAGGCGTGTGAGAGAACACACCAAAGCCCGGACACGGGCCGGGCCCTGGAACACGGGTGTGAAGATGGGAGCTGCTGCAGGCTCGTGCGCCCGATGCGGCCTCATGGAGAAATGTCTTATGGCCCTGTATGTTCCTCTGTGCCTTTGATCACAAATCCCCCAGAAAGACGTAAAACCCATTTTTAGGTTCTCAACCATTAGGAATGGCTTTGGATAACAGGAGATTTGAGCAGTCCTGGAGTTACTGAGGGCCACTGACCAGCACTGCATCCCTGATCCCAAACAGGCAAGTCCAACAAGAATCAAAGGTCACTGACCCAGACTTCTCCGTGGAGAGAACGGACTCAGCGGCCCCGCTCCGCCTCTGCTCTGCGCCCCCACCCCACCATCACTTTTCTGGTCCACAAGAACATGCCAGCCTGTGCGATCAGGACGAAGCCAGGTCGGAGAGTTGGGGAGAGCCCGAAGGGGCTCCTAGGACCCTGTCCCTGCCCACACCAGGCCCCTTCCGGTCCCATAAACACAGAGGGACACACGACTTCCTGTGACTCCCTGGAGCTGGTTTGTTCTCGTCTTTGCTTTGGGGCCAGCCGGGGGATGGGGAGCCAAGAGCCGACTTCTCCGTCTTCTCCAGCTTCTCCCCGCAGGCAGGAAGCCGCCAAGCGCAGCCTCAAGTTTCTCTGACACCGACGCGCCGCCTCCCACTAGACCTGATCGGCGCCTGGAGAAGCTAAGCAGGGGACCGTGGGGGGCCTGGGGGACGGGCTGCTTCGGGAGTGTAGTACAGCAAAACCGGGGGGCTGCGGTGCAGGCAGGAGGTGTGTCCTGTCCCGGCCTAGGAGCGGTGCCCTGGCACATGACCACATGGCCAGAGTGACGTAGCTGGTGGGACTCAGCTGCCTTCAGGGAGGTGCTCTGAGGCTACCGGGATGGCTGCTGATTTTTTCTTTTTGGGTCACACCTTGTGATACTCAGGAATTACTCCCTGGTGGTGCTTGGGGACCATATGGGATGCCGGGATCGAACCTGGGCTGGCCACCTGCAAGGCAAATGCCCTCCCAGCTAGCTGTTCTATCGTTCCAGCCCAGGGACGGGTGCTTGGTACATGGTAGAACTCAGGAGACTTGGGGTCTTTGGCCTCTGGATCACCCCCAAACACAAGTCTAGTACAGACCTGCTTGAAAAGACTCGGTGCCCAAGACCTGGGTGCCTAGGACAGGCAGTGAGGCATAGGGGCCACCACAGGGCCAGGGGTAACTACACACGTCACACCCCCCCCCAAGTCCTTCCGTGTCCCCTCCCTCCTCCCTCCTATGACTCAGCCCCCAACAGACGAACTAATGTCACCCTCCTCCGGGAAGTCGACCAAGGTTGCCGTATACTAGTCTCGCGTCCATGGTGGGCCAGCATGCCCCTGGGCAGGCGCCGGACTGACCCATCTTGCTGTTGCCCAGTTCTGGCCACATTGCTAGTGATCCAAGATGGGCCAATGGTATCACCTGACCTCAGTTGCGTGGGTGGGCCCTGGACCCTAAAATGCCAGAGAGTCCCCTAAGGGGCTCAAGCCTGGTGCCCCCATGCTGAGGTGACTGAAAAGGCCTCCCATAGGAGGCCTGGTGGTCCACCCAATAACTGCCCCGGGGCAAATGGCCACAGCATGCAGAGCCTCAGACACAACAGGGAGAGCTAGCATTCAGCTCTCAAACTAGTGAAAGCAATCATGTCCTAGAATATACTACATTCCATAATGTGTAGGAAAGGGAGGCGGGAGGGAGAGATAGAGAGAGAGAAGGAGATACAGAACCCGCCATGGAGGTGGGCTGGGGGAGGGGGAGTGAGGTGGGGACATAGGTGATTGGAGATGGGCATGGGTGGAGGGATGGGTGTTGGAACACTGTGGAACCAAAACTCAAACATAAGCATCTTGTAATTGTATATCTAAAGGTGGTGCAATAAAATAATCACTGTCACTGTATCACTGTCTTCCCATTCATCATCGATTTGCTCGAGCGGGCACCAGTAACATCTCCATATGTCCTGTCTCATGCTAGTAGAGCCCAAGGGCACCTGCTGCTACAGGAACATAAAGAGCCTCAAACCATTCCATCAGGTCATGGGAATGAGATCTATAATTATTACTGGTATTTGGCATATCAAATACGACACGGGAGGCTTGCCAGGCTCTGCTGTGTGGGTGGCATACTCTTTTAGTCACCTCTAAATCCAGCATTTATTGATGAACCGGGCTGTAATAGGCTCTTCTGCTGGGTGGAGTTCTGATGAGAGGGAAGTCCGGATGTGGACTCCGGGCGGAGCCATAGCACAGCGGCTTAAGTTATTCATAATAAAACAAGATTATCAAAATATCAAGATGGGTATTTTAAAAATAACATAAATGAGTCAGGTATAATGTCATAAACGGACAATTCCATTTCAGTTAAAAATGCACAAGAGGGGTACCGGAGCGATAGCACAGCAGGTAGGGCGTTTGCTTTGCACGCGGCCAACCCAGGTTCAATCCCTGGCATCCCATATGGTCCCCCAGCACTGCCAGTATTAAACCCAAAAAAATAATAATAATAAGAAAAAGAAAACAGTTTCCTACAGTCACAAAAAAAGGCCTCCCATACATGCATGCACGCAGGTGCACTCCACACACACAAATACATAAGCACACACAGGCACGCACACACTAACACACACACAGCAGGGGCCCGCCTGACCCCCCGCCCCCTCCTCATCCCAAGGCTGAGCCCAACACAACAGCCTGCAGACTCGCCCGCACTGGCCCGCTCTGCCCTAGGCCCCAGCAGACAGACAGCCCCCACGGGGAGCACTCAGGCTGGAGCCCTCCGGGACCTGTGCCTGAGGCCCGGGTCCGGGGTCTGCTGCCCGTATGGCAGCTGGCCAGAGGCTGAGCAGGAAATGGAGGGAAGAACTCACCAGGTCCAGACGCTGGAGCATGGCCACGTACCTGTGGGAGAGAGGGGCAGGTGTCTGAGCCCCCAGGGGCGTGTCAGGCCCCAGGGTGGGGTGTTTGAGCCCGGGGGTTGTGTGGCCCAGGGCGGGTGTCGCCAGGGCGTGTGTCTGAGCCCCAGGGCGGGTGTTTTGAGCCCCCGAGGGAGGGTGTCTGAGCCCCGAGGGCAGGTGTCTGAGCCCCAGGGGCGGGTGTCTGAGCCCCCAGGGGTGGAGTGTCTGAGCCCCCTCCCCGTTGGTTAAACCGTGCTGCCAATGGGCACTCACGCTCTCTCTGATGCCAGCAGCTCCTCGGCGACGGCGTGGGCACGGGACTGGCCTTCTCCCTACGGAAGGAAATGAGCATCCTGAAGGCTACAGAGGGGGACCCCGGCCTCCTGCGCGCAGCCAACCGGGCACCCAGGACTCAGGTGACACCCAAGCCCCACACACCCCACATCCCGCTGCTGGAAGGTGACAGGAGCCACTGTGCCACTGCTGGGCACAGGGCTGCCGCGGGAAGGGCCCCATGCCCAGACCCCAGCATCCTCGCCAAGCTGTGGTTCTGCCTGGCTGCTTACCTGCTGATTCGTTTCCTCCTGAATCCCCCCCTCCCTTCCCCTTGTTGCAACGCGACCAGAGGGTCTCCTGAGCTCGGCTGTGTGCTCATGGGGGCCCGAGCACAGTCCCCTGCAGTGCTGGCATGCCTGGTGCAGCCACATGGCTGGGCCCGGGGCTCGGTACGCACAAGAGATGCCCCTGGCGCCTGCCCCGCCTCAGAGGTGCTTCCCCGGCAAGGAGCTTGGCCCTCTCCCGGGACTGCCTGTGGGGGCGTCCTTTCCTGACAGGACCCAAATGCTCCCTGGGGGCCTGGACACCTCCCCTCTGCATGTGCTCTAAGAGAGGACATGTGGTCCTCAGGTCCATGGGAAGGACAGAAGAGCAAATGTGTTCCTGGGGGACGGGTGGGGGCTGTCTCTGCGGGCTGTGACCCCGGGATGAGCTCTCTGACCCCAGCGGTGGTCAGGGGGACCACGTGGCTGCAAGCAGGGCCTTACCTGACATCCTACTGCTCTGCCCCAAACCTTTTTCAAAGAGGGATGTGGGTCGTAAGTGGTACCGGGGGCCTGGTGGGTCTTTCCTGGTTATTCTCGGCCAACGGCTCAATACGAGGACAGTCTGTGGTGCTGGGACACCAGGGCCACCTCGGTCACACCTGCGGCTTCTGCGCGGGCCTGTGGTACAGGGGCTCAAACCTGGGTCCCAGCCCCCTGGCCGCTGCACAGTCACCCAGGCACTCGACCTTTCCACAGCAATTTCTCTCTCTGACGCCTCCCAGCAGCCCTGGAGGTGGGGAGGCGGGTCCTGTCACTGCTGTGTCCACTTTAGAGATGAGAAAACTGAGGCACCCATCCAGGGCCCCCGCTGGCCACATCCTGCCCGTGACAGCCGAGGGCAGCTGCAGTCAGGCTGGTTCCAACAACCAGCAGGGAGACCCGTGGCCAGCCCAGCTCTGTGCATGTCAGTGGGGGTATTTCTGAGTTGGGGAGCACCTGTTCTTCCCTCCTTCTACTCTTCTCAGGGGACATGCAGGGGTGCTTAGGGAATACTCCAGGCTTGGTGCTCGCTCGGGGGGTTGCTCCCAGCAGGGAAAGGATCAAACATGGCCTCCTGCAAGTGGCGCTTCACTACTATACTCTTCCGGTCTCTCCTTCTGTTGCTGTGATGCTGGTGTGCGTACGTATGTATGTGTATACGTATGTATGTGTGTATATGTGTGTGTCATGTGTGATGTGTGTGCATGTGTGTGCATGTTCATATGTGTGTATATGTGTATGTATGTATGTCTATATGTGCATGGCGTATATGTGTATATAAGTATACGTGTGCATGTGCATATGTGTATATATGTGCATGTGTATATGTATGTGCATGTGTATGTGTGTGTCCATGTGTCCATGTGTTTATGTGTGTGCATGTGTGCATGTGTGTATATATATATATACGTATGTATGTGCATGTATATATGATGGGTATATGTGTATATAAGTATGTACGTGTGTGCATTTGTATATGTGTATATGTGTATGTGTATATGTGTATATGTGTGTACATGTGTGTGCATGTGTCATGTGTATATATGTAGGTATATATACATATGTGTGCATGTGTATATACATACGGGTGTATATGTATATAAGTATGTGCGTGTATTTTGTATATGTGTATATGTGTATGTGTATATGTGTATGTGTGTGCATGTGTGGCATGTGTGTATATGTTTGTATATGTGTGTATGTGTGCGTATGTGTGTGTGTGTGTCACACTCGGTGCACTCTGGCTGTGGTTCTAGTTTTGCGGCAGTGCTGGGGTGCAGACTTCAGCTGGGGGGCTTACACATGGGGTCAGGAGTGCTACAGGGACATACTCTGCTGTGGGCAGTGCCACAGGGATCCAGACATTCAGGCTGGCACCAGGGAGGGGCCTGCCAGCTTCAGGCCCACAAGGAGCCACTCCCAGACCCCGTGGACACATGGGTAGCCAGAGTCCAGCTTTCCCTGCTGGGCCGGGGCTGACCCAGTGTCCTGGGCTCATTCTGACCCCTCCCCAGCTAGGGAGAGGACTCAGCCACTGGCCTGGACCCCAGCTGCCCCACAGTGCCTCAGTTTCCCCCATCTGCAAGATGGGTCTGCAGGTCGCAGAGCCGACACGCGGCTGAGAGTGGACACGCCTGACCCCCTGCTCCTGGAGCTGACGTCATGACATTGTTCTAGTCTCTGCGCTGTCAGGTACAGCTCCCGGTCGGGTGGCACACAGGCCACCCCTGCACGTCCCTCTCAGCCCCTCCTGCAGACGGGCGGGCTCCGGGCAGGACGCTGGCTGGCCCCGTGCTCTGGGCCACTCAGCCGATGATGGATGTGTCTTCACTGGCTGGACAGGAGGAGGTCCGGCCAGCTGGGTGCTCCTGGCGGTGCCCCACCGACAGGGCCATTTAATCGAGATGTTTGTTAACCAGGGAAATGAACGGGAGGCTGGAGGCAGTGCCGGGGCCAGACTTCTGGGAACGGGGCTCCGCCCAGGAGCAGTGGGGAGGGTGTCCCAGACTGCTCCGGCAGCCCTGTTTCCAGGGGCCACTAGCGCCCCCTGCCTCCCAGCTCCCTGGGAAACTGAGGTTCAGCTTGGAGCTATGGGGGCACCAAGGCAGATTAGGGGGCTGGAAGGCAGAGACCATTGGGATAGAGAGTAGGTTAACAGTGGCCACCCTGGGCCGAGACTGCCTTGGTTTCTCCAAAGCTAGCACAGAGCGGGGGTGGGGGGTACTTCCTTCTAGAACAGCAGCTCCCCAGAAGACCCTGGAATCTCTGGGTCCCGCCTCCCTTTCCCTATCACGCCTCTGGGTGAATCCAGTCTCGCAGGACCCTCATGAGCACTGAATAAGGAGCCGTTGGACACACCATGCTGGCAGAAACGCAAACCTGAAGTCAAGCTGCTAGTGGTGCTGAGAACATTCTAAAATGTTGCTTATGTACTACGCAATGTTTTCGCAACTTTTTTTTGTTTGTTTTTTTGGGTCACACCCGGCAATGCTCAGGGGTTACTCCTGGCTCTGCACTCAGGAATTACTCCTGGCGGTGCTTGGGGGACCATATGGGATGCCGGGGGATTGAACCGGGGCTGGCAAGGAAAACGCCCTACCTGCTGGGCTATCGCCTCCAGCCCATTTTCGCAACTTTTATTTGCTTTTGGGGACCACCATGGCGGTGCTCAGGGCTTACTCCTGGCTCAGTTCAGTGATCCCTGGTGGTGCTTAGGGGACCAGCATATTGGGGTGCTGGCGACCGAGTGCAAGGCAAATGCCCTCCCCCCACTGTCCAATCTCTCTGGTTCACTTGTTTTTCAAATGAAAGGCAAACATTTACAAACCCCCATCCCTTCCTTTTCCCCTCCCCCCCTCACTTTCTTAGGTGATAAGAATCCAGAGGAACACAAACCCTTTTGGGGTCAGTCAGAAACCCAAACTTGCCTGGGGGGTCGCCTGTCAGGTCTTGTGGCTGGCACAGTCTGGGGCAGAGAAGCTCTTTCATTCTTGGCAGAGAAGCAGAGGACAGGACCCCCCCCCCCACTACCCATCCTCGGCCTCGAGCAGGAGCAGACTAGCGGGCCCCCGTGTGGAGGCACAGCGGGTCATGTCCCACCCTCTCCCATGTCCCGTCCAGCACAGGAGCGAGGAGCCAAGCGCCTTTCAGCCTCCCGAGCCCACCTGCACCCTCCCGGCCCGGGCACCTGCGTTTCTCACCAGCCTCTGCCTCGTCTCCCTTGCTAAGACCCGTTTCTGCCATCCAGGCGCTTGGACCAGTCCCCTCCTGCCCCTGATGTGTCTCTCTCACCCCTTCTTAGACCCCCTCCTCCACCTCCATCCGCCCCGTTACCTGCCGGGGCCCTGGCCACACTCAGCGAGGCCCTTCCTCTCCTCGGTCGCTCCCAGACCAGCAGCTGCCTGGGCCAGGTACACGGGCCCCCACGGGATACCCCTCGCTGGCTCCAGGGCCCCAGACCCTCTTCCTTTCCCGGCCCCAACTCCCATTCCTGCACTTCCAGAGTCTCCACCTTGCACCTTCTCCTACCCCTTGCCTGAATGTCACGGTGTTTCCGGGTCACCCTCCCTGAACTGGGCAGCGGAGGGACACAGCAGGCAGGCCCCGAGTCACGTTCAGAGCAAGGGTCACCTCAGGGCTGTGTGAGGACCCAGGAGAACTGCCGCGATGCGCTGGGACAGACCCGGCCACGGGATGGGAGAGAGCTCGGAGCCGACGGGCAGGCGGCGGCTGACATCAGTGGACAAAACCTTCCCTCCAAAGCTTTCCGCAAAGGCTGCCAGGACACAGGAGAGGCGGCGGCCTCGGGCAGCAGGTCCCTTCTCTGTGTTATAGATAAGGCTTGCCCAGACTCTCCACGCAGGACAAGTGGGGGATAAGGGGTGGAAACCCGGCACCAGACACCTGGTGCTCCCCCACCTTCTGGCGAGGAGTCTGCTGCCGGGCTGGGCCTGGCCTCAACTACCACCTGAGTCCGGGAGCGGGCCTGGACCCAGGGTGGACTGTTACTGGGTGACAGCGGTGGGTGACTCGGGACAGCACAGAGGAGCTGGTCACAGTTGGGGGGCTGGGTTCCTGCGGGCCTGTCCCCACTCCCACAACTTTGGGCGCTGCCATGAATGAGCCCAGGGGCACCTGGACACACCACTCCAGACCCCGGGGCCCATCTCTCCCCTCGTCGCCCTCCTTTGCTCCCGCTGCCTGAAGTCACCACTGTGGGGGTTGTTTGTTTGGGTCACACCTGTCAGTGCTCCGGTCTTGCTCTTGGCTCATGCCTGGTGTGGTTGGCGGCGCCCGATGGGGCTCTGGGGTCAACCTGCTGAGTGAGTCATACACAAGGCCCTGTGACTGCCCGTGGTGCTGTCGCTCTACCCCAGGCCGTGACACACCTCTGGACGTCACGCTAACTGCCACCCTGCAGCTGAGCTCGGGAGTTCCGCTTTCCTCACCCACGCCCAGGAACCTGGGAGATGGCGGGTCCCTGCTTGCTCTAGAGAGAGGGGCTGCTGAGGGCGGACGCTACAGAGCCCCACCCCAGCCCCCCAACCCAGGCTGCACTGTGGAATGGGATTAGCACAGGGCTACTGCCTGTAGCTACTAAGACAAGAACAGGCAAACCGTGCAAGCAAGTGGGAAACAACGGGCGGGAAGAAAACCATAAGGTGAGAATGAGGAAGGAATGAACAGGAATGCTACAGCTGCCTGGGTCCTGCTGGGGTTCTGGGTACCACAACAGACACCTGTGCCAGGGCCCAGAGGGACTTTGGGTGGGGAGCTGCTGTGAAAAGGCCCTGGGGTGCCTGCAAGACCAGGCCGGAGGGTTCTGGCTATAGAGGCTGCAGGTGCAAAGGCCTTGGGTGCCTCTAAGACCAAGCAGAGCTTCTTTTCTGTGTGTCATACCTGTGGCATGTGGGACAGTTCATGTCTGTAAAATCCCCTCTGGTCTGAAATTAGCAACAGAATATGAAATGCCTGGAATCTCAGAATTTCCAATGGGGCAAAACCACACAGGCAAGCAGCAGAGAAGCAGCTGGAGGTTTAGGTATGGAGGTGAGCAGGAGGGCAGGTGAGCAGGTGTTCAGGTAGACAGGTGAGCAGGTGTGGAGGGGTGAGCAGGGTGCAGGTGTGGAGGTGTGGGGTGAGCACTGTGCAAGTGTGGAGGTGAGCAGGAGCAGGCGGGGAGGTGAGCAGGGCAGGCGAGAGGGTGAGGCAGGGAGCAGGCGGAGGGGGTGAGCAGGGAGCAGGCGAGGAGGTGAGCAGGGAGCAGGCGAGGGGTGAGCGGGAGCGGCGGGGGTGGAGCAGGGAGGAGCGAGGAGGTGAGCAGGGAGCAGGCGAGGAGGGTGAGCAGGGGAGCAGGCGAGGAGGTGAGCAGGGAGCAGGCGGGGGAGGGTGAGCAGGGAGCAGGTGTGGAGGTGAGCAGGGGCAGGCGAGGAGGGGGAGCAGGGGCAGGTTGGAGGGGTGAGCAGGAAGCAGGCGAGGAGGTGGAGCAGGAGCAGGCGAGGAGGTGAGCAGGGGAGCAGGCGGGAGGTGAGCAGGAGCAGGCGAGGAGGTGAGCAGGGAACAGGTGAGGAGGTGAGGGGGGTGAGCAGGGAGCAGGTGTGGAGGTGAGCAGGAGCAGGCGAGGAGGTGAGCAGGAGCGGCGAGGAGGGTGGAGCAGGGAGCAGGCGAGGAGGTGAGCAGGGAGCAGGCGGGGAGGGTGAGGCAGGAGCAGGCGTGGAGGTGAGCAGGGAGCAGGCGTGGAGGGGGGAGCAGGGAGCAGGCGAGGAGGTGAGGCAGGGAGCAGGCGGAGGTGAGCAGGGAGCAGGCGAGGGAGGTGGAGCAGGGAGCAGGCGGGAGGTGAGCAGGGAGCAGGTGTGGAGGTGGAGCAGGGGCAGGCGAGGAGGTGAGCAGGAGCAGGCGAGGAGGTGAGCAGGGAGCAGGCGGGAGGTGAGCAGGGACAGGTGAGGAGGTGAGCAGGGAGCAGGTGAGGGAGGGGTGAGCAGGGAGCAGGCGAGGAGGTGAGCAGGGAGCAGGCGTGGAGGTGAGCAGGGAGCAGGCGTGGAGGTGAGCAGGGAGCAGGCGAGGAGGTGAGCAGGGAGCAGGCGAGGAGGTGAGCAGGGAGCAGGCGAGGAGGTGAGCAGGGAGCAGGCGTGGAGGTGAGCAGGGAGCAGGCGAGGAGGTGAGCAGGGAGCAGGCGAGGAGGTGAGCAGGGAGCAGGCGAGGAGGTGAGCAGGGAGCAGGCGTGGAGGTGAGCAGGGGAGCAGGCGAGGAGGTGAGCAGGGAGCAGGCGAGGAGGTGAGCAGGGAGCAGGCATGGAGGGGTGAGCAGGGAGCAGGCGAGGAGGTGAGCAGGGAGCAGGCGAGGAGGTGAGCAGGAGGCAGGCGAGGAGGTGAGCAGGGAGCAGGCGTGGAGGTGAGCAGGGAGCAGGCGGAGGGTGAGCAGGAGCAGGCGAGGAGGGTGAGCAGGGAGCAGGCGAGGAGGTGAGCAGGGAGCAGGCGGGAGGTGAGCAGGAGCAGGCGAGGAGGTGAGCAGGGAGCAGGCGAGGAGGTGAGCAGGGAGCAGGTGTGGAGGTGAGCAGGGAGCAGGCGAGGAGGTGAGCAGGAGCAGGCGAGGAGGTGAGCAGGGAGCAGGCGAGGAGGTGAGCAGGGAGCAGGCGAGGAGGTGGTGAGCAGGGAGCAGGCGAGGAGGTGGGAGGGAGGGAGGCGTGGAGGTGAGCAGGGAGCAGGCGTGGAGGTGAGCAGGGAGCAGGCGAGGAGGTGAGCAGGGAGCAGGCGGGGAGGTGAGCAGGGGGCAGGCGAGGAGGTGAGCAGGGCAGCGGGAGGGTGACGGGGCGGCGAGGGAGCAGGGAGCGGGAGGTGAGCAGGGAGCAGGCGGGAGGTGAGCAGGGAGCAGGTGAGGGAGGGTGAGCAGGAGCAGGTGTGGGAGGTGAGCAGGGAACAGGCGAGGAGGTGAGCAGGGAGCAGGCGGGGGTGAGCAGGGAGCAGGCGAGGAGGTGAGCAGGGAGCAGGCGTGGAGGTGAGCAGGGAGCAGGCGTGGAGGTGAGCAGGGAGCAGGCGAGGAGGTGGAGCAGGGAGCAGGCGAGGAGGTGAGCAGGGAGCAGGCGGGGAGGTGAGCAGGGAGCAGGCGTGGAGGTGAGCGGGGCAGGCGTGGAGGTGAGCGGGGAGCAGCGAGGAGGTGAGCAGGAGCAGGCGAGGAGGTGAGCAGGAGCAGGTGTGGAGGTGAGCAGGGAGCAGGTGAGAAGGTGAGCAGGGAGCAGGCGGGGAGGTGAGCAGGGAGCAGGCGGAGGTGAGCAGGGAGCAGGCGAGGAGGTGAGCAGGGAGCAGGCGAGGAGGTGAGCAGGGAGCAGGCGAGGGAGGTAGGCAGGGAGCAGGTGTGGAGGTGAGCAGGGGCAGGCAGGGAGGTGAGCAGGGAGCAGGTGAGGAGGTGAGCAGGGAGCAGGCGGGGAGGTGAGCAGGGGCAGGGGAGGAGGTGAGCAGGGAGCAGGCGAGGAGGTGAGCAGGGAGCAGGTGAGGAGGTGAGCAGGGAGCGGTGTGGAGGTGAGCAGGGAGCAGGCGAGGAGGGGAGCAGGGGGGGTTGGAGGGTGAGGGGAGCGGTGAGGAGGTGAGCGGGGGCAGGCGGGAGGTGAGCAGGGGAGCAGGCGGGAGGGGTGAGCAGGGAGCAGGTGGGAGGGTGAGCAGGGAGCAGGTGTGGAGGTGAGCAGGGAGCAGGCGAGGAGGTGAGCAGGAGCAGGCGTGGAGGTGAGCAGGGAGCAGGCGTGGAGGTGAGCAGGGAGCAGGCGGGAGGTGAGCAGGGAGCAGGCGAGGAGGTGAGGCAGGGAGCAGGCGAGGAGGTGAGCAGGGAGCAGGCGTGGAGGGTGAGCAGGGGAGCAGGCGAGGAGGTGAGCAGGGAGCAGGGCGAGGAGGTGAGCAGGGAGCAGGCGAGGAGGTGAGCAGGGAGCAGGCGAGGAGGTGAGCAGGGGAGCAGGTGTGGAGGGTGAGCAGGGAGCAGGTGAGAAGGTGAGCAGGGAGCAGGCGAGGAGGTGAGCAGGGAGCAGGCGGGAGGTGGAGCAGGGAGCAGGCGGGAGGTGAGCAGGGAGCAGGTGAGGAGGTGAGCAGGGAGCAGGTGTGCAGATGAGCAGTGAACAGGCAGGGAGGGTGATCAGTGTGCGGAAGTGGAGGTGAGCACAGTGCAGGTATGGAGGTGAGCAGGGAGCTGGTGAGGAGGTGAGCAGGAGCAGGCGAGCAGTGAGCAGGTTAGTTTGTGGGGGAGGGACCCCCAAGCAAGCACAAGCCAAAGTGGACGACAATGACACCTCAGAGCTCCTGGGGGCTGAGAGCGGCTGGAGGCGCCAGGGAAGGGCATGGGCTGAGACCCTCAGTGCAGGCTCCAAGCACCCTCAGGAAATGCAGAGCAGCCTGCATGAGGGTGGGGTGGGGGCTTCCTGCTGTGCCCGCCTCCAGGCCTGTCCTCTGCCTGCAGCAAACATGGGTCCCCCTCCTGAACCCCAGCCCTCACCTCGGCAAGATCTTCCAAGGCAGCGTCCTTGGAACTCAAACAGCCCCAACTCTCTGGCCCTCCCTGTTCCCAGCACACAGAGGGGAAACTGAGGTCCAGGGACTCGAGCTTAGGAACCCCCAGTCCATTGTCACTCCAGTCCAGCAGCTCTAGGCCACTGTCCACAAAGGCTCTGGGAAGTTCCCAAATTCCTCAGTCCCAGGGGGACCAGAACAGCCACAGCGGCCCACTGCACCCAGGTCGCTGCCACACTGTCGGCTGCAGGCTCCGGTTCGGCCTCGGGGTCTGGTGAGGGCCAGGTGCTGGCGTGTGCCCGCCGGCAGAGGGGCCTACCTTATGGGCAAGGCTGGGGTCCCGCGAGCACTGTCGTCCTCCTCCGAGCTCCCCTGTTCTTCATCTGAAGTGAGGTCTTCTCTGGGGGCTGCCGCGGAGACAGGGCACACCTTGTAAGGCTCCGTGTAGGCACTGAAAGAGCAGAGAAGGGTCAGCGGCCCTGCCCAGCACAGAGGCCCAGGGCCATGCACGCCAAGAGCATCAGCCAGCAGGTTGTGGGCAGAGCTGGGACCTTTCTTGGGTTACAGAACTGGGTAGGGCCCAGCACGACCCTCCCTGTCTCTCTCTCCCCAGACGTGCTGGCCTCCCTCCTGGCATCTGTTTACTTTCATTTGGTTCACCTGGGATTGAACCCAGGCGTCAGGCAGTCAAGGCGCTCACTCAACTGCAGGAGCGACAGCCCGGCCCCTCCGTCTGCCTCTGCAACTGTGCGGGTCCCGTGCGGTCCCGTGTTGGCACCAGCTCACAGCACGAGGCATCTCAGGGCTTCAGGGATGCCGCAAACCATCACCCTAGATCACTATGTACACAGGCAGGGATATTGGGTCCGGGGCTGTGGACTGGTCTGGTCATGGCTGGGTCAGCTCTGAAGGTGGCTCTGTTCTCTGGGCCGTGCGCTGGGTACACGCCCGCTGATGGCGGCTTCCTGCCAGGCACATGCCCAGGCAGTGGGGAAGAAAGCAGAGCGAGAGAAAGGGGGAGAGCCGACACGGTGTTCTGAGTTGTCACACGGAAGGAGAAAAGGCGCTCCTAGGTGCCCGGAGGCATAGCGGGTTCTAGCCCTGGCCTGCCACCCCAGCAGAGCCTCACAACAAGCCAGACCACCCTCCCCTACTCCATGGGGGCCGCCATTTCCACATCCGGACTTCCCTCTCGTCACAACTCCACCCAGCAGACCAGACTATCACAGCACGGATCATCCACAGCCACCCTGCAGCAGTTTCTTTTCAATCAGGCTCAGGTATGCTGAACCAGAGACTCTCAGACATGGGGCAGAGCTGCTACTTGCTCTCCCTGTGCCCAGCTGCTCGTGAGGCGCCCGGGAGGCATGGCGGGTTCTAGCCCTGGCCTGCCACCCCAGCAGAGCCTCACATCAAGCCATACCACCCTCCCCTACTCCATGGGGCCCGCCATTTTCCACATCCAGACTTCCCTCTGTCACAACTCCACCCAGCAGACCAGACTATCACAGCCCGGATCATCGACAGCCATCCTGCAGCAGTTTTTTTTCAATCTGGCCCACATATGCTGAACCAGAGACTCTCAGACATGGGGCAGAGCTGCTACTTGCTCTCCCTGTGCCCAGCTGCTTGTGAGGCCCAGCCACGCGGTTCATCAATAAATGCTATATTTAGAGGTGAGCTACAACAGTATGCCACACGGCAAGTCTGGCAAGCTGCTTGTGTAGTATTTTATATGCCAAATACCAGTAACATTTATATTAGGTCATTTCTGTGACCTAATATAATGGATTGAGGCTCTTTATGTTCCTGGAGCAAGCGGATGCCTTTGGGTTCTACTAGCATGAGACAGGACATATGGAGATATTACTGGTGCCCGCTCTAGCAAATAGATGATCAACGGGAAGATAGTGATAGTGATAGGACGACACTGGGGGGTTTAAAATAGGTCGCGGCTGGGGGGCTCCTCTGAGGCGAGAACAGCAAAGGGGAGGGTGGGCCTGCTGGAGGGCCAGGCGGAGGACGGCCTGGACAGAGGCACCAGGCAGCAAGGGCTGTACCGGGGCGGAGCCAGCCTGGAGCAAGGATCTCCACGCCACTATCCTAGTGTGTGGCCCCAGACAATTCACCCAGATTCTTTCCAGTCTCAAAATTCCAAGCATTTGGTTGGATTGTATTCTCAGCAAATTCTTATTTTGCCTCTGGGATGACAGGTGGATGGGTAGATGGGCAGATGGAGAATGGATGGGGCAGTGGATGGGTGGAGCAGACGAGTGAATGGACAGGTGGGGAGATGGATGTGTGGATGGGTGGGCAGTGTGGAAGGGTGAATGGATGGGTGTGTGGATGGATGGAAGGATGGATGGATGATGGATGGATGGATGGAAGGATGGATGGAAGGAAGGATGGATGGAAGAAGGATGGATGGAAGGAAGATGGATGGATGGATGGATGGATGGATGGATGGATGGATGGAATGAATGGATGGATGGATGATGGATGGAAGGATGGATGGATGGATGGGTGGGGTGGATGGATGGATGGATGGATGGATGGATGGATGGATGGATGGATGATGATGGATGGAAGGGTGGATAGATGGATGGATGGAATAGATGGATAGATGGATGGATGGATGATGGATGGATGGATGGATGGAAGGAAGAAAGGATGGATGGATGGATGATGGATGGATGGATGGAAGGATGGAAGGATGATGGAAGGATGGATGGATGGATGGATGGAAGGATGGAAGGATGGATGGATGGATAGATGGATGGGTGGATGGATGGATGGATGGATGGACAAATGGATGGATGGACAGATGGCTGGTTGATGGATGGGTGGATGGATGGGTAGATGAATGGGTTGGTGGATGAGTGGGTGGATGTATGGGTGGATGGGTGGTTGGTAGATGGATGGGTGGGTGGAGGAGGGGGAAGGATGATGGATGGACAGAGTGTAAATGAGTGGAGAAAGGAGTGAGCAGACAGGTAAAGGGCAGAGGACTTAATCATGGGCTGGAGGAGTACAGGGGTTAGGCACCTTAACTTGTGACCATCTCCGGTTCCAACCCCCATATCGTATAGTGCTTTCAGCACTGAGGGCAACCCCTAAGCATGAGCCAAGAGAGGGCTCTGAGTACCAGAGAGGAGGAGGAGGAGGAGGAGGAGGAGGAGGGGAGGGGGAGGGAGGAAAAGAACAAAAGAAGTGCATGCTGACGGCAACTCCTCTGCCTGGGCCGGGCACAGAAGGCACGGAGAAGCCGCAGCATGAGACAGGCCTAATAGCTTGTGGGCCAACAGGGCTTTGGGGATCTTCCGGGGCACCAAAGCTCATGTTCCAGAGGCTCCGGCTCTCCCCGAGCACAGGGTTCTGCGGACTGGCAGGGAGCAAGTGCTACCATCTGCTCGCCCAAGGGCAGACCCAGGGATACTGGCCAAGGCCCCTAATTAGAGGATGCCAGCGGGATGCCAGTGGTTGGCAGGTGGGGTGCTCCGGGTCTTCTCCCCTGCTCAGCCTGCCGCAGCCTCCAGGGTCCCACTCGCTCCCCCTGGGACCATGTTTCCTTCACTCATTCAGCCAAACACTGGCTCGAGGTCAGGGCCAGGGCTGGGCCTCTGGGAGCTGCTGCCCAGACACTGCCGGACATCCTCCTCTGGGCTGTGAACTGGCTTCCAGGCTGGCCTACCGAGCTCCGTGTCAGGGCCTGCGGGGCTGCACCAGGTCAAGGTCTGAGCAACCCAGTTTCCTGCCCCCCACGCCAAGTAGAGCCGACAGACGAGGCTGGGCGGCTGCGGCACAACCCAGCAGCACTGGGGCATCCTGAGCGTTTGCTGTTTCCTGGTTCAGTCTGATTTTGGGGGCCACACCCAGAAGTGCTCGGGGGTTACACCTGGCGGTGCTCAGGGCACCCTATGGTGTGCTGGGGATCAAACCTAGGTCTGCTGGGTGCAAAGCAAAGGCCTTGCCCACCGCCCTATTGCAGTGACCCTTATCCTGAACATCTGAGCGAGTGGACAAGCTTTCCCGTCAGATGGGTGCCGAGAAGGTCCCCTGGGCAGCTGTGTGGAGGGACAGGGAGGAATGAGAAGAGAACGTCCAGTCCCTGGTCCCTGGGCAGTGGGGCAAGGTGGTGGGTCTGGACCACAGTGACTAGGGGTTCCAATGTGGGCCGTGGGGAGAAACTCAGAGGTGACTCTGGGGGCCAGAGGGAGAGCACAGTGGGTAGGGCACTTGTTTGCACATGGCCAACCCTAGTTCAATCTCCAGCATCCCATATGGGTCCCTGAGCGCTGTCAGGAATGATCCCTGAGAGCAGAACCAGGAGTCAGCCCCAAGCACCGACAGGATAGCCCCACCCCAATCAATCAATCAATTAATCAATCAGACTCTGGGAGGGTCGAGGGCTACTCCTTCCCATCAGACACTGGGGAAGTTTGGGCACAGCTTTTCTCCCCGAGATGGAGAGTGGCCAGGCCAGGGCAGTGGCACCACGTCTCTGCCCTTCCCCTGTAGATGGTGACAAGCAGCAGCCTGGCTGGGGACACAGGACACTGCTGCTGGTGGCTCTGGGGAGGGTGCAGGGTTGGGGCACTAGTCTCTGTGGCCACCTCAGCCACTTCTCTGATGAGGCTCCCAGCTCCTGAGGAAGGGCCACGGTGCTGACCTGTGGCGGGGCCAGCTCCTTACAGGAGGGGCTGGTGGTGTCCCGCTGGGTGAAGGACGCAGAGTGGGGGCCTAGGAGGAGGCTCAGGCCTTCCTACAGCTCAGGGGCTGTGGCTGACTGCAAAGACCACGTCTGCTCTCCCGCTCTGATAACACCACCAGACACATCTAGGAAAGGCAGAGGCGGCCTGCCGGGAGCAGCGTGGATCGTGGCCCAGTGGGGGCAGGAGCTCAGGCCAAGGGTCTGGCTGGGCGAGGCCTGTTTTGTGTCTACATGTGCACAGCCACAGTTCCTATCGCACGTTGCCCGCAGCAGGTCAGGCGGTACAGGCCTGGCCTCAGAGTTGGCCTTGGACCTGTCTGCGGTCCCACCTGGGCCAAGGGAGCCGGAGACCTGCTCTGGTTCTGGGCTCCAGGCATTCGGAATATCGGCTCCCACGATGCCTCCTACAACTGAGGTGCTCCAGGATGGGGCCTGGGTTCAGCTGCAGCCTGAAGCTGTTTCCCCACTGCTGATGTCCCTCACCTTCAACCAGTATATTGAAGGGCCAAGAGTAGTCCTCACAGAGAAGACCACTCTTGGCCCTTCAATCTACAGTTTGAGTGGGCCCAGTCACTCTCATAAAGGTTTCGTGTTCTTTCCTCCCATCCGTCCACCCATCATCCATCCATCCACCCATCTATCCATCCACCCATCCATCCATCCACCCACCCATGCATCCATCAGCATCCACCCATCATCCATCCATTCACCTATCCATCCATCCATCCATCCATCCACCCACCCACCACCCATCAAACCACCCACCCATCCATCAATCCACCCACCCATCCATCATCCATCCATCCATCCATCATCCATCCATCCACCCACCCACCCATCCATCCACCCACCCATCCATCCACCACCCACCCAGCATCCATCAGCATCCACCCATCATCCATCCATTCACCTATCCATCCATCATCCATCCATCCATCCATCCATCCACCCACCCATCAACCACCCACCTATCCATCACTCCACCCACCCATCCATCCATCACTCTACCTACCCATCCATCCATCATCCATCTATCCATCCATCCACCCATCCACCCACTCATCTATCTACCCACCCACTCATCCATCTATCCATCCACCCATCCATCCATTCACCCACCCATCCATCATCCATCCATCTATCCATCCATCCATCCATCCATCCACCACCCACCCAGCCATCCACCCACCACCCACCCATCCATCCACCCATCCAACCCCCTCTCCACCTGGTGGTCACCCACCCTATCCACCTCACCATCCCCGTCTCTGCATTTGTCTATTCCACAGATATTAGTTAGAACCTACTTCAAGGGACTAACACGCAGAGAACTCAAACATGTCTTCAAGCATGGCCTGGTCTGAGGAGATGTATCGCCAGCAGCCCAGTGCCCAAGGCGCCTAACGTGCCAACATGCCTCACGCAGAGTTCGACCCCCCCCCGCACCACCCGGCGCACCAGCATGGTCTTGGGGACTCTGCTGTCTGCATCCCCCAGAGGCGATCGATGGCGTGGCCTGTGGAGCGCCCCAGCCAGGTGTGTGAGCACCAGGCTGAAGAAGCGCGACCTGAGGTCACTGCAGGCAGAACCGTGTGTGCTGGTGGCAACAATGACGATGACAACAACAAAAAGGAGAGAAAGAAGGGGAGTAGGGTGGGGGCGGGGGACACCAGGTCTTACTCCTGGGCCTGCTTAGGGGTCACTCTTCAGGGGCTCAGGGGAACACACAGGTGCTGGGGACTGAACCCAGAAAGGCGAATGCCTGACCTGTGAGTGTGCGCCACATGCAAAGCTGTGGAAGAAACTGGGCTCAGAAGCCGGGCGCCTGGTCTGGAGCCCCAAATACCCCGCCAGCAGGTCAGTGACTTTCTGTGTCTGTTTCTGAACACTCCAAGGGCAGACTGCCAGCAACGGCCGCTAGCCCTGAGGGGAACCACGGGGCAGCTAGGCAGCCCTCACAGAGACGGGGCTGGAACCCGGGCACCGTGCGGCCTCGGGCCAGTCACCCAACCTCTGTGCAGCTGCCACGGAGACCAGGAAGTTCCCTTGGGATGGAAGGAATGACAGTGGATCGGCCTCTGGCCGGCACACGGCGGGCTGCGGCAGCGCAGGGGACCCTGCAGGCGGCTCCACCTTAGCCCCAGACCCGTCTGCAGAGCAGTGGCCACCCTCTGGGCCCCATCTGAGGAAGGCTCGCCCATGCTGTCCCGGCATTGCCGCTGGCATGGATCCTAAACTGGGCATCACGCTTTCTGGAAGCCGGGTCCGAGAGGCCGCGTGAGACCCCCACCGGGACAAACACAGTGTGAGTCGCTGCCTCTGCCCTCCTGCGCCCGGCACACGTGCCTGAATCTAGTAATGCCTCATGGGCAGGGTCTCGGCTCCAGCCCTGCCTGTGCTGGTGCCCAAGCTGGTGTGTGGACGAAGCCTGGAGGCCCCAGGGCATCGCCTGCCCCAGCCGCACCCCAGAGAAAGGCCCCTTCTGAGCTGCGGGAATTGGGGGAATGACCAGGGGCTTCAGGGCGGCGCTGCCGGGGCTGAGTCGTGGATTCAGACACACCAGAGTGAACACGACTGCCAGGGTCCGACGGGGCCCTAGAGGAGGGCAGGTGGGTGACCTCCGGCAGTCAAGCCCGTCCCCACCTGTGCTCCCCAGGGACCTGCAGAGGGTCAGGCAGCCCATCCCTCCAGGCATGTCCTGTGTCCCCCTGCCCCCACAGACAGAGATTCCCCACGTCCAAACAGGGCTCCCAGCCTGCTAGTGAGAGCGCCCCAGAGTACCACGATCAGAGTCCACGGGATGAACTTCATGTCCACCCCCATGGTGTCCCAGGCAGCGGCCAGGAGGGGGACTTCCTCGGGGTCCCATGGGTGAGAAACATGCTACCCTGAGCCGTGAGCTGAGGGCAGGGGCCTTCCCCCCTGGGGCTGGCTCAGCCAAGGGGGTCCTCCCGGTTCCCAGAGACCCCAGGGCAGGAGGGCCCTGAGAGCCGTACCACCATCGTCCAGCAGGTCAGACAGGTGGCCCTTGCTCCCCGGCCCCCTCCCTGCAGCAGTGTCCGGAGCTTCACTGCGTAACTGACCATCCACGGGCCACCAAGGCTGCCCATGGTCCCGCAGTGGACAGTACAGCTGCCTTCAAGGCCTGCTCAGGAAAAGCTCATCACCCCAAGGAGAAACACTTCCTGCTCCCCAGCCCTGCTGGCCTGTGTGGGCTCCCCGGACACACCGCACCCACGGCCCGGCGGTCAGTCCTCTGCAGACAGGCCCCTCACCATGGCCCGTGTAGCTCATGACCATTCAGAAAGTTGTAAAGAAGAAAGTTCCAGAATCAGAGCTGCCTGGCCCAGCACAAGCATAGTTCACAGGGTAAAGGGCAGAGGGTCGCTCCAGCAGGGGAGGGGTGAAGGGCAGAAGGTCCCTCTAGCTGGAGGGAGGGAATGAGGCAAAACCACGGAGACACGAGGCGACCACTGGGGATCCCCAATCACTCCCGCCAGGTCAGGAGGTCAGGAGGTCAGGAGGTGAGGGAGGTGAGGAGGGCGGGTCAGGCCGGGAGGGCAGCCGGGTGGTGGCAATGGAGCCAGCAGCGGGTCCCGCGGTGAGGAGCCAGTGTGACGGCTAGCCTGATCGAGCAGCTGGAGCCGGATGACCCGGGGGCCGGGGGCGCCCGGTTCCCCAGGGGCAAATAGGCTCCAGGAGCTGGGGCTTGCCCCGAATAACCAGCGGTGGGCCCAACACCCCATCCCGTCCACACATTCTCATCCTGGTCCTCCAAAGTGTGAGCTTGGAGCCGTCTGGGCAGATTCCGGGCTCAGGGATTACCAGTTCCTCGTCCAATTCTTGCTCAAACTTTCAAAAATAACCCACGCCATCCATTTCTGTAAAATTTCATCCCAGAACCTTCTCAAGGAACATTCCACGGCCAGCCGGACTGCTGGGGTGATGAGGGGTCTGGTGTGTTCTCGCCCACAGGCCTCCCCAAGTTGGGGGTCCCCACTCCAGCGTAGGGAAGTGAGGTCCAAGGCGGTTAGGGCTGAGGCAGGGGAGGGTGGCGCAGCTCCGAGGCCTGTGGGGTGCAGCGCGGCAGGGCAGAGGGTGCGGGCTGCCCTTCCAACAACAAAAGGCCCAGACCTGGGGCCAGGGCGCGGGGCGCCCCCAGCAGCACCCAGACACATCTTCTGGGGGCTCCTGAGCCTGGCCCAGCATTTCCTGTAAACACCCACGCTTCCTCCCCGGGGAGGACCTGGCAGGCGGGCCACACCCACGGCCCAGCGCCCAGCACACAATGGCTGGCCGGGGCTTGCACGGGTCACCCCACACCCACAGCCATGGGAGGCGTGAGGCGGGCACGGAGAGGCTGGGGGGTGGGCCGGGAGCCTGGGTGCCCCCAGCACTGAGTGCCCTCAGGAGAGCCCTGGGGGGAGGCACAGACCCCTGCAGTCGCCTGCCTGGTGCCGGCTGGTAGCCTGAGGAAGCTTTCCTGGGCCCCAGTTTTGCTCTGTAACAGGGCTGGGCAGTCGGGTTCTCCCTGGGCTCTGGAGGGGAGGAGATGTCAGGAGCTGGTGTCCAGGGTCAGCACCAAGGATGGTGCCTGGGATACCGGCGGTGTTATGTCCTGACGTTGCCTACCAGGACAGACCCTGCACGCCTGGTCCCAAGCCACCAGGGACGCGTGGAGTTCAGTTCCCATCTCAAAATAGTTTCTAGTGCAAAGGTCGCTCTGGAAGGTGGGCCTTGTTCTGTCAGGAACTTGGCCCCCGTGACCTGGGGGGTGACACTCCCAAACAAAAACCACTGCCCTCCTCTGTGCCTTGGTTTCCCCATCCTCAAGGGGCCACTGAAAGCCCACACTGCCCACTGCGTGGACAGGAAGATCAAAGTAAGCGTGAACAGAGAAAAGCAAACCAAGGTGTCAGGTCCACGGTGGCATTCCCAGACCTGTCCTCCACGGCCAGCAAAAGCTCCAGGCAGCATCCTCCGTGCCACACCTGGCCGGACACCTGTCCCCGGGGGCCTCACTGACTCCCCGCCCCCGCCCTGAGCCGGTCTCGGGAACAGAGACCCCAACATCAGCATGTCAGGACCCTGGGCGCTCTCACTCCACAGTCCGCGAGGGTCTGCTTTCTGGGGTGGGGAGGGGGGGCTCCACAGCACACTCCAACCCAGCAGAGGGGAGAGCATGGCTCGAGGGGCACTAACGGGAGGGAGAAGGGGCCCCTGGCTCCAAGGTGGCCAAGCGTCCCCTGTGCATGACAACATTTGGGGGCTTCTCAGGTGCCCATCGGGGTAACCAGGGCCACCTCCAAGCGGGGGACACCGGGACTCACGCATGCCAGGCACGTGTTCTACCATCTGATTCCTATCCCCGCCCCAACCATCCCACTGGCTCCCTACCCGGACCCCAGAGGACCTGGATGGGCTGTCCTTGCCCTGAGCTGCAGGGGCCAGGCCAGGCGACAATCCGGCACCCTTCTGCCCCTCCCCGGGCCCTGAGAGCCGTTTGAGGCCTGGGTTCAGTATCTGGAAGTACTTACTAGCTACACAGCTAAGCCTGCTGTTCTTGGTCCGGGGAGGGTGTTAGTCACCGCTTTGAAACAGGGGTTCTGCAGGCGAGGCGGCAGCTGCCTCACCCTCCACGCCCAGGACAGGCTCGGCAACAATGGAGGGGCTGGGCCAAGCTCCTCGCACAGGCCCGGCTGGCGCGGGACGAAGGGACAGTGCTGGGGAGGAGACGGCAAGCTGGGACCCGGAGCCACGGCAGGGGCACGGCCCGTCCCTCAGCCTGTCCTCACAAATCTCAGCTCTCAGCAGCCAAACGGGCCGAGACATTTCCGTCCACGTGGAGCCAGACTGGACACCCACGGCCAGCAACAAGGAGTTCAACTGGAGTGTGACTCCAAAGCAGGGGCACAGGCCGGCACGTGGGGACCTGGGTTTGCTCCCTCCACCCCGGCACTGCCCAGGGAGGCCTCAGATGATGATGATGATGACAAGCAATAAACAACAATAATAATAAACAAGAGGCCTAAAACAATGGTTTTGAAGCAAAGCTGCTACCCAAGTAAACTTGGGGTCCTGGTGGAGACGGTCCCCGTCTAACCTCCAAGCAGCCTGAGGCCTCGCCCCCTGCTCCCCCCTCCATGAGCCCACCTGGCTCCAGTGCTCTGGCCAGATTCTGGGCTTGCTTCTGATCGTGGTGCCTGCTGAGTTTGCAGAGGCGGGAAAGGGCGGTCAGCAGCTCTCCACGTGGTGCCCAGTGCTCAGCTGCCCACCTCGAGCTGCCCCCCACCACCCCTCCCCCAGATGAGAACCTCTTTCATTTCCACCCAAGCTTACTGGGAGGGCAGGAGAAGCCGTGGGCGGGGGACAAGGCCAGAGGGTTCTTGGTGGCTTCAGGACGTGGCAGGCTCCGACACCCCCACAGACACATGTGGCAGGAGCCTCTCTGGTCTCTGGACTCTTGACGAGGGGGGGGGGGAACCTCCTAGGGTGGCCCGGGAGAGCAACAGGAAAGGGGAGAAAACAGAGCCCAGATCCCCGGGGGGCTTGGGAATGATTGCACTGGAGTCACGCCAGAGCCGAGGGGCACGGTCGCCCCTCCAGGCCGCTCCTCACCCCTGGGATGGGGAACGAGGCCCCAGCCACAGGCAGCTGGCACCCCTACCCGGAGGAGAGAGGAAGAAGCGTGCACACAGGCTCACGGACTAGGCTGGGTGTTGCAGGGTCTCAGGCAAGCACACTGACACCCGTGCCCGCCGAGTTCTCCCGAATACTCCGTCTTGCAGATAGGATCACGGAGGCACAGAGCCAGGTGGGGCCTAGCCACGGGAGCAGGCCACGTGCCGTGGACCGGAAAGCAGGTGCTCGGACTCTGGCCTCCAGCACCTGACAGAGCTGAGCCCCCCCTTGGGACCCTCCTGAGTGTGGCCGGCCCGAGGGTCGCCTCCCTCCCCACACCAGGACAGCGGCCACTGGCCAGGGCAGTGTCTCTCAATGGACAAACTGGGGCGACACCCTTCAGCACCCGCCCTGTGGACCTCAGACTTTCTGGGCACAGAGTCTGGAAACCAGAACGTTTCATCCAAACTTTGGATGTCTCATCGGAGGGCGCGTGGTCTCCAGAGTAGAATAAAATAAGAAGGGAAAAGTTTTTCTTAAGTTTTAACATGTTAATAAATTTGAATTACTGGGTTTTCTTGTTTGTTTAAGACATATGGGAATCTGTCACCTGGGGCCAGAGCAGCAGCAGGCAAGGCATCTGCCATCCCCAACTCCAATTCCTGGCACCCCAGGAGTGACACGGAATATAGAGAGAAGGAGTAAATCCTGAGCTTCACTGGGTGGTGGGCCCCCAAAAAAGAAAGAAAATGGGAAACCTTAAGGCTGGTGAGGGGAGATTGGGGTCCAAGCCCCGCTCCCAGCTCTGTGCCATGCTGGGCAAGCCACTTGGTCTTTCTGAGCCTCAGTTTCCCCACCTGCCAAGTGGGAGACTCTTCCTCCCACTAATAGGATGCCATGAGGCTCTCAGGAAGGTGAGGAACACCCGGGTATCCCCGAAACCCGTGCACCCTCCAGACCCTAGACTGCCCTGGGGCAGCTGCCTGGTGGGGGAAGGGTGGGCTGAGATTCACCCGCAATGGGGGGCTGGGGGGCAGCACGTCCTCCGCTTCCCAGCAGTCAGATGGCATCCAGATGGCGCTGGCACGCAAGGCCTGGGCTGGGCTGTCTGCTGCCTGTGACTCAGTGTCAGCCCCCCAGAGAGCACCGTCCCAGGACAGGAGGAGCCCAGACCCCACCGGCCTAACGGGAAACATATGGCCCATACCTCGCCTCGCTCCTAGGGAGCAGCGCCCCAGGAAGGAGCCCAGTGGCGACTCCGCCAAGCCGCCCCTCACACCCAGACTGCTCAGCTCTCCACAGAGCTCCCGCCAGGCACTAAATCCAGGTCTGTCGTTCAGTGAGCGCCGGAATCTCTACAGCAGGAAAGAAATCAGCTCAAACGTAGGACGTGTCAATATAGCAACCAGATGAAAGGTCATCTTTGGGGTTCTGGGTCTTAAATACATCCAAGGGCTCAACACTCAGGGTTATACGATTAGAAGAAACCTACGATGGCTCTTGGTAAACGCCACCAAGTCCTCCCCAGGGTGATCCCGCTTTTTAACAGCTGCAGAAGCCGCAATAGAGGCGACCCAGCATAGCCAAGATGACACCATGAACAATGAGGCCAGTGTTGGAGCCGCACCCTCCTGCCACGCAGGACTGCCACGCAGCCGTCTGTCCTGCCACCCACCAGGCTCAGTACAGAACAGGCAGAACTCCCTGGGTGGGGTCTCTCCCTGCGGGCCTGGGGGAATCCCTCACAGTGGCAGGCACCCAGCCTCGGAAGGGTAGTCAGTGGGAGGTTCCCACAGCAGAGGAGCTGGAGAAATGGTGGGGAAACACAGATGACTTAGAAAGCAGCTCTCAGCCAAAGGCTACCAGCCAGGCTTCAGGGAGAAAAGGGGAATTAAAAATAAGACAGTTAGGATCAGCCATGATGCAGAGACTCAGTCGCACGGGGAGAGCTGCCATCCGGCTTTCCCCTAGCTCAGCTGACCATGAGGCTCCCAGGGAGGCAAGATGGGTTTTGGGTGTTGCCCCATCACCTCTGTAGGATCTCGGAAGCAGCCAGGTGAGACGTGCTCACCATAATAGCTGCCATTTTCACAGTCTGGACTCCACAGCTCATCAGAACCCACCCAAGAGAGACGCCGATCTCAAGACCAGCTTAGCACAGCAGCTGAGTTCAAGCCCAGGTAGGCGGCTCTCAGAGGCAGAAGTCACCAGGCGTTCCTGGAGATGGAGCTGGGGTACCCCCCCCCCCTCTCTGACCCGTCCTGGAGGCCTGGTGCCCTGCTCACAAACTGCCTCAGGGCTCTTGGCCATCATGCAGAGACTCAGACGCAGGGGGAGAGCTGCCATCTGGCTCTCCCCAAGTTGTGTGGCTGCTTGCGCGACTAGTACATCAAACTAGTGGAACCAATCATGTTCTAGAATATATTACAATTCACAATGTGTAAGAAAGGGAAGTGAGAAGGAGACAGAGAGAGAGAGAGAGAGAGAGAGAGAGAGAGAGAGAGAGAGAGAGAGAGAGAGGGAGATAAAGGACCTGCCATGGAGGCAGGCTGGGGAAGGGCGGGAGGTGGGAACATTAGTGATGGGAGATGGGCAGGGGTGGAGGGATGGGTGTTGGAACACTGTAGAACCAAAACTCAAACATGAACATCTTGTAATCGTGTATCTGACTGTGGTATAATAAAATATTTTAAAAAATAAGGCAGTCTGGCAGTGAGCCCTCAGGGAGGAGCAAAAAGGAGAGAGGTCAGTCCCAGCACAGAATCCGTGAAAGTGCAGGAGCAGGTGAGAGGTCGTGGGATTCCTGCTGTGGGGAGTGTCCCTCGGAAGGTAGGTCCTGGCCCCCAGGCGGCGGCTGGCCACAGCTTATAGGAGGGGGAGCAACCGTGATCTTGAGGTCCCAGGAACTTCCCGTGGACACTGTGGAGGGACGTGGGAGAGCGAGGCTGAGCGCAGGGGACGCCAGGGATGCCTTTCTGACGTGACTGTGGCCTTCCACGTCCCGGGCCCTGCGAGCTGGCGGCCAGGCAGCCTGTCTGAGAAAAGCTCCTTGAAACCGTCCGGACACCTGGCAGTAAGAGGCTGGCTGGGCTTGGCCCTTCTGGGGTAGCAAGATGCAGAAAGTCAGGGGTCTGGGGACCTTCCTGGGGCTGCTAATCCCAGGGGCGAAGCCCCCTCAGTGGCTGGGAGCATGAAAGCAGACTGGAGAAGGGGCAAGGACCCCTCAACTGCACCCTGGGCTCAGCATGGCTGGTAACCACTGACCCTTCACACCAGTCTCAGCATAAGCTTTAGGACACGTGCCCAGCCCCACCCTCAGGGCCATTCAAGAGAGGGGGACAGTATGACGGTCAGTGATGTCAAGTCCCTGATGGTCCAGCCACCCCCCTGAAAACTTAGCCAAAGTCAAACACAGTCTCCCTCCTCCCCAAGCCCGCCTCCTCCTCGCCTTCCTCTCTCCAGGAATCCTCTGCGTGTCCCGGGTCTGGAATTATTCCTCCTCAGCCTCCATGGCTTGGCAGCGCTCCTCAATGTGCCAACCAGTGTGGCCTCCGCCCAGCTGCCCGCCGGCTGCCAAGAGCCCACGAGCCAAGGTCATGCGGTGGAGAAGCCCCACGGCTCCCACTGTCCTGTGGCCACTGAGGTCAGTCGCTGTGCCAGGAGCCCTCCCTCGTGTCCCCGGGCGGCCGGGGCCCAGTACAGCAGGCCCGCGGAGCACTGGCACGGCCCCTCTGGGGAGCTTCCAGGGAACGCTCGCGCGTGGCCCCTCTCCGGCTGCTGTGGAAATGAGCCTCGCACTGGCGTGCTTTCACCCGGGAGTGCTCGTTCCTCAGTGCTCTCCCCAGGTGGTGGAGGCAGCTGGACACGCCCAGTGCCCCAACCGCATGATAAGGACAGTGACTCGGGGGGACCGGGGTCACGAACAGAACACCTGGGCAGTGACCAGCTCTCACGGCAGCGCCTGGCACGGGGTTCCGTTAGTGAGAGATGCTGAGGTAAGGCTGAGGTAAAGTGGGCACCGAGGGGAGCTTTGGGCAGGGGCCGGGGCTCTCAAGCAGTGCTCACGGCACCGGGGGCCCTCCTGGTCACCCTCCGCCAAGCGGGGCAGCGATTCAATGCAAGGCCTAAGGACTTGCTGTTGCGCAGGCCCGGCTGTGCTGGGCTGACCGCGGCCAATCCTAACCCCTGGCCTCCAGGGGCCATCCCCGGTGATGCTCAGAGGATCCTGGGGTGCTGGTGGTTGAACCGGGGCTGTTCACGAGCGCCTTCACCCTGTTCGGACTCCCTGGCCCTAAGCTAGGAGATTTTTTGCATAACCTGAGCGTGGCCATTTTAAACACACTAATACACAAGACAAGAATGAAACATAAGCCCCAAGTGGCCCCGCTTTGCTAGGCCCATAGGAAGGTCCAAGTACTGCGCTTTCTAATACAGTTGGCTGAGCATTGCCAGAAATAGCCCCTGGTTCCCCCTGGGTATGTCTGGGAGCCCCCTCCTCAAATAAGCAACCACTTCCCAAACTCTTGATTCTGCAAACAGGCAAACCCCTAAAATGGGGCAAACATAACACAGAGGCAGGGTGTGGGGCGGGAGGGAAACTGGGACACCGGCGCTGGCAAATGTGCAGTGGTGGAGGGACGGGTGTCGGCCCAGCCATGGACAGCTCTGTGACGGTCTACCTAACGGTGATTCAATGAGAAAGAAATAAGGGGGTAGTAAATAAGCAGGTTAAAGGCGAGAGGCAGAGGCCAAAGCCAGCTGCTCTGGGCCAGTTCTGTGGCTGGACTCTCTTGGTGGTCACAGGGCAGCCTCGGACAAGGTGATACCCAGAAGCCAGCCTGGGCCCGGGATGTGGGAGGAGCGGCTGGCAGGGGGCGCGCTTCACTTCCGCAGCTCCTGGCTGCAATTCAGGGCAGAGTGATGGACGGGGAGGGCAGAGGCTGCGGGAGGGCAGGCCCCGAGTAGCCGGCGAGGTGGAGGCCGGGCCCATCAAGGCCGCCTGATCCATTCCCGCCAGCTCTCAGGCTTAAGTGGCCGAGTCAAAGGGAGACTAATGCCTGCCTGTCACCGGGCCCCCTCCATTAGGATCCACCGGGGGACGATGCCTGGGGGCTGAGTAGTGGCCTCCCCAGGGATAATTGGGGGCAGCCCAGCCCCCAGCCACGGAAGACATTGTTAGGGTCACACCGTCCCCTGCGCAGGGGAGGGGGTGTGTGAGGGGAGGGGGCGGTGTCTCTTGTAATTCCAGATTATTCTGATGGAGGCTGGAAGCGGGCGGGGGGTGGTCCCTGAAGGCCGCCCTGAGCCCCAGAGCCCAGTGGGGTGCACGCTCGCCCCTTGCCCTGCTGAAGCTCACGTTACTGGCGTTTTGCTCTCCTTTGGGTACTACCTCGCCCCACCTCAGGGCAGGTGGTCTTGGTCTGGACCCTCCTTGCCTTCCCTTTGGCCCAGTGACGCTGGGCTAAGGGGAGTGGCCCCCATTCTCTCTCCCCAAACCTGGCCAGTCGGAGGCCAGTGTGTGCTGGCCAGCCCCTGACCAGGGGCCTGCAGGAGATGCCCAGGCTACGCTACTCACATGGGTCCGGAGGTCCCTTCCCTTCCCCACAGGAGAAAGTCCCCGAGAGCCCCTGAATATGGGAGCAGTGGGGACCCCTGTGTTGGCTGGGTCTTTTCTGGCCCCACACAATGGCATGGAAAGAGATGAATGACAAATAGCCAGGACAAGCCCCTGCACGCTCCGTCACAGGCGCGGCGCTCCCCCTCCCTCCCTCTCTCTCCTCCCTCTCTCTCTCCTCCCTCTCTCTCTCCCTCTCTCTCTCCTCCCTCTCTCTCTCCTCTCCTCTCTCTCCTCCCTCTCTCTCTCCTCTCTCTCTCTCCCTCCTCTCTCTCTCCTCCCTCTCTCTCTCCCTCTCTGTCCCTTTCTCTCTCCATCTCTCACTCCCCTCTCTCTCCTTCCTCTCTCTCCTCCCTCTCTCTCTCCTCCCTTTTCCTCCCTCTCTCCCTTCCTCCCCTCTCTCTCTTCTCTCTCTCCCTCCTCACTCTTGCTCTCTCTCTCTGTCTCTGTCTCTCTCTCTCTCATCTCAAAATCTGACAACATGGAATACTTGGGTGTGAGAACTGGAACCTCAAAAGACAAAGCCTAAAATCACAGGCAGTAGGGCTGGGGGGTCCCGACTAAACTTCTTTCCAAAAGTGGGGGGCCAGAGCAATAGTACAGTGAGTAGGGCATTTGCCTTGCATGTGGCCGACTGAGGGTTCGATCCCCGGCATCCCATATGGTCCCCTGAGCACCGCCAGGAGTAATTCCTGAGCACAGAGCCAGGAGGAACCCCTGAGCATCGCCGGGTGTGACACAAAGAGCAAAAACAGAGCAGGGCTCACAAATACCCCCCAGAGTCACAGCTGACAGAGACAGATCCCGAGCCAACGGGCAAGGAAGAAGCTGGAGCAGGGGCACCTCAGGGTGCAGGGGGCGGCCAGGGCTGGGGGCTCCTCCCCGGTACAGCACCACGATGTGGCCAGCCAACAGGTGCCTGCGGGAGTCAGGCCCAGCTAGGAACCCGCAATCCTGCATAAACACCGTCTTCTCGGATCCCCGAGTACATGGGCTCAAAGCCTCAGCTTCCTCCCTCTGTGAAATGGGGCAGACACCGGAGCCACCTTGTGGGTCCCTTCCAAGCTGCTCCATCCCACTCTCCCGCGACAATTCCTGGCCGCTGAGACGACAAGTCTGGCTTCTCTGGGGACACCAGCGGCCACACCCTCTCTGAGAGGCTCCCAGAACCGTGTGGCCGGTGGCGTGACGCTCAGCAACGCACCATTTGGATGCAGAGGGCCGAGGCCTGTCTGAGTGCCCAGACCCATCGTCACTTGGCTACTCCTGTGGCCTTGGCACCTGGCCCTGTCAGGGTCTGGCAAGAACCTGGCAGGTGCGGGCAGAGCAGAGCACTCAGAACTCCTGGGCCTGCTCCGTAACCTGTTTACTCAAGAGCCATTTCCAGGCAGTCTCTGGGCACCTGGGCTTAGGGGCGGGAGCTGGGGACAGAGCGACCGGACAGAGTCCAGGTACTTGCCTGCTGGGTTCTGAGAAATGCCGAGAGCCCCCCAGCCCATGAGGGCTGCCCCCTCTACTATCCTCGCGGTCTGTGTGTGGCAGATACTTGCCCAGGGAGGTTTTGGGGCTCTGTTGCTCTCTGCAAAGAGATGGCTCTCTGGAAACCTCCCTCCCAATCTGAGAGACCACAGGCCAGGGGCCCTAGGCACTAACTGGAGGGCAACCAACTCGGGGCCTCCTGGAGTATGGCGCTGGATTTTGGGGGCCGGAAGTGGGAGGTGGCGGGTGGGGGCTCCCTGGCCTGGGACAGAGCAGACGCCCTAACGGCGACCCCTGAGTCAGTGCTTGCTGACTCACGCAGCTCCTCGACCTCTGGCCTCAGGCCGGCCAGGAAACTTGGCTTGGGCCCAGGGACCTCCCTGGAAACCAGATGTCGCATCTACGGGGAGCTTCCCGGGAGGGGTGAGGGTGCAGAACAATCCGGCGTGACGTCACCCTTCTGTGCTATCACCCGAGCAGCTCCAGCTGCAGGTGTGCCCAGGCCCGCCGCGCCCCAGCCTGCCCCGGTGCCTCCAAGCCCAGCGCTGCGTAACACACGGGCCCCGCCTGACACCCAGCCCAGGCTGACCAGGGTCATGAGCAGCCTCCTGAGGCCCCAGGCCTTCTCTGCGGTCCATCAGCCTTCCTTGGAACTTCCCAAACCCTCGGCCTCCAGGGTACCTCGGCCCCTCAGCTTCCCCTTGTCACAGGAGGGACAAGTCTGAAAACCACCACCCGCCTGGGCGTCTCACACTGTTGCTTCCCTTTGGCCCCATTCTACAGCCCAGGAAGTCGAGACCCCTTCCAGGAATATGCCTCACGCAGGCCTCGCCCGACGGCAGCACAGACGGGCTACCCTCGCGGCCCTCGGATCTTTGCTCACATCCTGCCTCGTTGCAGGGAGCCTGTCACCTCCAGACGGACAGAGCAGCAGAGGACGTTTCTCCGCCACCATTACCTGCCTCTGGCAGGATTTACAGAGGGGACATGACAAACAGCACATACTGGCAGAAGGCCAGAGCTACAAGACGGAGCCACAGCCACCTGCTTCCTCGGGACTTCAGCAAATTTAGCTGCCTCCGTCAAAAACGTCCCCAGAGTGGCTGGAGCGACGCTACAACGGAGGCGGCCTTGCATGTGGCCAACCTGGGTTTGATCTCAGGCACCCCGTATGATCCCTGAGGCCAGAGCCAGGAGCCAGCCCTGAGCACTGCTGCATGTGGCCCACAAACAAACTAACAAACAGCCAGTGTAAGCCCCAGAAGCCTTGTGGAAAGACTCTGGTACCATCCAACACTCCTGTTAAGCTCCTGACTCTGAGATAATCCGCTGCTTCTAGGATATTCCTGCAGCAGCAGGCCTCACCCGACGGAGTAAAAACTCCCAGCTGTATAGAACGAGTGTGAGTGTGTATGTGTGAGTGTGTACGTGTATGCAGGAGTGTGTGTGTGTGTATGCGAGTGTGTGTGTGTATGTATGCGAGTGTGTGTATGTAAGTGTGTGAGTGTGTATGTGAGTGTGTGAGTGTGTGTGTGTGTGTGTGTGTGTGTGTCTTGCTTTCTTAATGAGACTCATGCAAGCCAGGCTGAAACTTCAAGTTCTCGGGTCATGCCCTGACCTGAGACACTTTCCCCGGGCGGCGTCCAGAGCAGCGCAGGGCCGCAGAGAATGGGTCTGTTTACATAGAGACCAAGACATCATCCCAAAAACCTCTTCCCCGGGCCAGCCTCCATCCGCTTTGCAGGAAAACTGCCAAAGACACAGTCTCTCAGGGCCCGGGAAGCAGAGTCGAGCAACGCTGGCCCCGCAGCTGCTGTCCAGCGCTCTCCACTCCGCCAACGCTCCCAAGGGTGCATGAATGACTGTCCCCTTGGTCCGACAGGTGCCGGGCAGGGGTCACAGTTCCCCCAGGGGCCTTGCTGGCCTCACCATGTGATGCCAGGACCTTTGGCCTCCTGACGAAAAGGAGAAGAAAAGGATTCGTCCCTTTCTTCTAACTGAAACTGCTCCCTCTCTCCCATTCACACCATCAGCCCAAGGCAAGGGTGGGTGGTCCCCAGTGCCCCGTTCTGAGAGCCAGTGAAGGGCGTTTGGAGAGAACCGGCTCTTGCTACCAAAGGTCATCTTCCCTCGGTCTCTGGCTTCCAGTTCTGACAGTGGAGCGTCACGTGGAGCGTTGAAAGCGTTTGAACACTGCGTGGCCCAATGCACACCCCACTTCAGGCTCCAGAGGCCTGCTGGTCCCAGGCGATAAAGACTTTGGGGAGGGGGGCATCCAGACTGTTCTGGGGGAGGGTCCTGACCTGACATGAGGCAGAGACCATGGCTGGGTCTGGGCTGGAAAATGACCTGCCCCCGGGGCAGGATCGCGAGCACGAGAAGGCAGGTCGGAACCCCGCAGGAAACGCCTGTGTCTGGTCAGGCTGGGTCTGTGTGCCCCGGGATGGGGTGTCAGCCCAGGAACGCTGTGACAGGGACGGGAGGACTCAAGGCAGCAGGAGGTGGGGGTGGGACAGCCCGAGGAGACCCTGAGGACGGCGGAGAAAGGGGGCAAGGCGCACACAGCGGGAGGAGCTGTGTCCAGATGGGTCCTGGCCGGCGGGGTCCTGGCCATGGGGTCCTGGCTGGTGGCGCCAAGGGCAGCAGGACCCCCGGGCTCTGTCTTTGCTGCCCTCTGCCCCCTTTTTTCTTTTACACTCTCTTTTGAATGTTTTAAAACCAAAGTTGCTTTCCAATAAGGCACACCAAGAATCCAGACCCCCAAATAAAAGGGACAGGAAGAGGACACGGCTGCCTAGCTCCCGGCCCTGCCAGGTGTGGTCGGGGGCCTCCAGCAGGGCAGGGGGCTTGGGGGTCTCCCCACACCACAGGGCCTGAGCAGTGCCACCTCTTGGCTGGCCGGGAATCTCCAGCAGGACCCCAGGGACTGCCTGGGGACCCACACAACAACAAATGCAATAATCTAAAAATGTTTAACACAATAAATTAAGAATAAAAATGAGCCCAGTTAAGAATTCTGGGCTCTCTGAAGAGATGCGGCCGCGAACTGCCAACACTGATGTCCCAGCAGTAGATGGATGGGATGTCAGTAGAAAACAACCAAAAGGGGCCGGAGCCATAGCACAGCAGGGAGGGCGCTTGCCTTGCACACGGCTCACCTGGGCTCCACCCCGGCATCCCGTATGGTCCCCTGAGCACTGCCAGGAGTAATTCCAGAGTTACTCTCGAATTACTCAGAGCCAGGAGTAACCCCTGAGAGTCGCTGGGTGTGACCCCCCAAAAACAACAACAAAAAACAACCCATGTCGACTAACAAAAGCATGAACACAGAAGGCTGACGCACAACCACAGCTTAGTAAACCCCCAGCCAAGGTTAGACACAACGACTTTCACACATTTTCTTCTACGGAAATATTTTTTGATCATTCTATTAGCCATTTCGGGGTAACAAGCAATCTAAAATAAATCACCGTCGGCCTGCTCTAGGGGCAGGCTTGAGGGGTGGTTGGGGAAATGGGGACAATGGTGGAGGGAGGGTGAGATTGGGGGTGGGATTGGTGCCGGAATACTGCCTGCCTGCAACAAAACCATCGTGAACAACCTTGTAAACGGTGTTTAAAGTGTGTGTGTGTGTGTGTGTGTGTGTGTGAATAAAGTAAAAACAAAGTGAGAGGCCGTGCCAAGCCAGGCAGGGGAAACTGTGGGCACTCACTGCCAGGACCATGGACACCATCTGGGATTAGCCCAGCGGTTCCCACCCTCTTCACACAGCCACTGGCCTCAGCATCAAGGAGCCCCAACACCCCAAGTGTCTCAACCACTTCTTCCACCCATGGACTCCCGGACACGGTATTCAGTTCAGGGAAGTGATTTATGCAAGCACAGAACGGGCCTTCTTAGGCTTTGTGTCATTGGTTAGTTTCAGCTCAGGGCTGACTCCTGGCTCTGCACTCAGGGGTCACTTCCGGTGGTGGTCTGGGGGCCCTATGGGGTGTCAGGGATAGACCCTCAGCTCGGCCAAGTGCAAGGCAAGCACAGCCCTCCCTGCTGGCTCTGGCTCTGGCCCCTGGGCTCAGGGTTTGAACAAGAGTGGGCGGGCTGCTGTGAGTGATACATAGCACCAGCTCCAGGCTTGCTGGACATGGGGGGTGAGGCCGGCAGCTGCTGGACCTCCTGCCGGCTGAGTCCAGCGGGGTGAGAGATGCGCGTCTGGATTCCCACCACCTCCAGCCACGGCTTTCACTGGTATCTTCGGGTGTGCCTGGAAGCCAGGCGCCTTCCCATTATTATCCTTTTGACAAATGAACTCACGCAGAGCCTTCATTAAGTCTCATTCAAAGGACCTGGAAACGCCATAAAAATTATTATAATCGTGAAGCGGCCGCCATCCCAGGGCAGGCCGAGGCTGAGCTCTTGTTGAAATTGACAGATGAGAATATCCAGTTTTTAATTTTCTGACTTAAAATAAGACCATCTGCAGCTGTTTCTTTTAGCAATAATTTTTAATTAAATGCAATAAAATGTACAGGGAAGGGCCCTAATAAGAAAAGCGTGTCAAGAACATACTCGCTGTTAATGTTACCGGCATGAGGCGACGACTCCCCACCCCGCGCCAGTGCAATTTCCCCCTTTCTTCAGCGCTACAAGGTAGACAAAAAAATAATAATAATTCTGATTAAGTGTTAATCACAATGTGGTTTTCCTTCATAAAATCAGGGCCTCCCGCGGTGGGAGGTGGGGGAAATAATTCTCGCTAATAGAAAACGGTCTCGCCACACGAGCTCTTTGGTGAGATTGTCAGCGGCCGGCCTCCCCAGCCAGCTGCGCCCGGAACAGGAGGGAGTCGGCGAGGGCGTCCGGACAGAGCGACTCTCACTGGCCCTGAAGCCCGCAGAGGCGGTGGCCAAAGAAGACAGAGTCTATATCAAGCATTCCGGCAGCCGGGCCCTCATTAGGGGGCCTCCTGGGGCTGGGGATGGGGGGGGTCACTACAAGCCCAGGAGATGGCCCCAGAGGGCCCCAAAGGGGCAGCCACCAGCACCATCAGTGGGTGACGCAGAGCCGTATTACGTCAGCACACAGTCAGCCCCTGTGCCTGCAGATCAGCGACTCGCCTTCCAGGCCGAGGCTTCCCTGGCACCTTCTGAACAGGGGAGGCACTTCGATAGCAGCCCCCCCAAGAAACCACGTCCCTGTGTTCCTCTGGGCGTCCTTGCTCGTTTCTCCTGCAGCCACAGGCCAACGTGTGCTCGCCCCTCACGTGCCTGCCGCAGCCTCCTGGGACTGGAAGCCTGTCCCTCCCTCCCCTGGACTTAGCTCTGAGTGCTGGGCAGTGTCCACCCTGCAGTGCGGTGCCTAAGTCCTCTTTTTACCCTCAGACTGTAGGTCACTGCCCCATCCCTTCACTCAGAGGGTCCCACGCACGGCTCATAGGGGGCAGCGGCACAGGTGAGCCCCGGCATTCTGTGACCTAGACACGTCTCCTATTTCCCGGGGTAGAGAGCAGATGCCATGGGCCGTACGCTGGCGTGGCTGTGCCCTCCCTGGGTCACCAAATCCATTGCTCACAAGGACGAGGGGCTGGAGCAGCTGGCAGGGAGGGAACGGCACCTGTCAGCGCCCGGAATGAGGGCCCTGTCCTGCTCACCTCTTACCCTGGCGGGGCGAGAGCCCCCAGAGGCTGACCATAAATCACACAGTTGCGCTCCCACCGTAGGTCCAGGCCATACGCACGCCCACAGCTAAAGGGCCCAAGTTAATGGCCCCGAGTGGCCTTGGAGACGACCTCAGGTCTGCGGGGAACAGTTCCTGAGAGCGAGTGCAGCCCCAGGATGCATCTCTGTTGTCAAACTCACACCCCATATTCATCTCCCCGCAGTCTGGAGATGTCACCTAGGTCAGCGCATGCGCCCTGAGCACCGACCTGGCTGAACACACCCGCTAGGTCTGAGTGACATCATGAGGGGACACCCAGCTGGGCTGCAGAGAGGAAACGCTGGCCCCTAGCACCACCCTTCCCCACACCCCGCCGGCCGCGAGGCATGGCGTGGAGCAGTGCCAGAGGCTGGACTCAGCCATCCCGCGGGACTGCTACGGGCATCCTCAAGCCACATTCAAGGGAGAGCCACCAAAGGCGCAGGGAGAGAGAGAGGAAGGCGGCGGTACCATGGCTATTCGGGACAGTGACACAATGGACTTGTCTGACTCGCTTCAAAGTGAAAGGCCGATCTGGAGAAAGCGGCCTGAGATGGGAGCTGAGCTGCTCTGAACAGACACCGGGACAGGGGCTGTATGAGGCGCAGAAGCCGCTCCGTAGCGGGAGCTCAAGCACGGATCCAGCGCAACCGCCGCTGCTTTCCCGTCACGAGGCCCAGAACCAGCGACTGACCCAGCCGTGTTCACTGGGCTCCCTAGCGTGTCACCCACATAGACAGGGGCCGTGGGCGAAGACCGCCCAGAAATCAAGCTCGGGTCCTTCCTCCCAAAGAAAGAAGAGCACGGGGCAGAGCTGCTACCGGCGATGCTCAGGGATTACTCCTGGCTCTTTGCTCAGGAATTACTCCTGGCAGTGCTCAGGGGACCATATGGGATGCCGGGGATCAAACTCGGGCCAGCTGCATGCAAGGCAAATGCCTTCCCCACTCTGCTATCACTTCCAGCCCCTATACTTTCTTTGACTTTTTGGGTCACACTCCACGATGCTCAGGGGTTGCTCCTGGCTCCACACTCAGGAATTACTCCTGGCAGTGCTCGGGGACCATACGGGATGCCGGGATCGAACTGTTGGCGCCTGCAAGGCAAATACCCTCTCTGCTGGACTACTGTTCTGGTCCCAATTCATACTTTCTGTAATAGGTTGCCACTGCCTTATTTTACCACATGATCATTTTAAAGCATCACATCCTGTTTCTTAAACGAGACTGGCACAATCAGAAAGCTTCACATCATGGCTGCACCCACTCTTAGCGGGGAGGCAATACCCCGCGGCAGCTGTACTTGGGGACCATGTGCGGAGCCAGAGATTGAACCAGGTTGGCCACATACAAGGCCACACTGCGGCGTGGTCTCTCCAGTCTGCCTCCACTTTTCTCACACACAACACACACCCGCCCCCCCACACACACACACATACACACACACACCCTCTGTCATCAGAACCATGACAATCTGCAGTGCAATGCGGGCCAGAGTATTATTGTAGTAACTAAAACGCGATCATCTTGTATACAAATCTCAGAGGAAGCGAGTGCACAGAAGAAACTTCATAACCGAGTGTGAGAGCTGAGCCGCTGCTCTGATTTCGGGGTCTCTGAGGGCTCTCTGAATTCTATTATATGCTCTCCGTATTCCTTGAAGGGAGGCACTTTTAGTGGAGAAAGAACTTGGCTTTAAATAACACTGAATCACTCCACGGGAGAGTTACTCCCTTCTAGCCCTCTGGAATCCTGTTGAGGCAGGCAGAGAATCTCGGCGTGGGTCTGGGCGGTCCACGGTCCTGCTGTAACACAGGGACCAGGCGCTCCGCAACCAGTCCTGGGCAGACCTGACCTCTGGGTTTCAGTTCTTCGCATTTTATTTCTGCAATGGGCTTCAACTCACGGCAACCGGCCTTGCTTCCTGCATACTGAGTGTGCCAGCAAAGTCCTTTTCTGGGCACCTTCTCCCTCTCCCTTCCCTGTGCTTTGGCTGGACGCAGCCACTTTTGAGTCGCATGCTTTCGGTTTTGGTACTCGCCAGTGTGTGGTTGCAGAGCCCGAGAGAGCACAAGAGTGACTGGGGGGGGGGGGGGGTTCAAGCTCTCAGCTTCTTGCCTGCTACGCAAGCCCCTGGCCACTGAGCTGTGTCCCTGGGTTCCCTCTAAGTATCCTGCTCCGTGAAAAAGTGGACTGGTCCAAAGGAAAATGGTCAGTGCGTTCAGGTGCGGGGAAGACCAGAACGGCACGGGCAGTACAAGCAGGAGGAGATTTTGAACCCGTGTCTCTCGAGGCACTGCCCTGCACTGGGTCCCCAGCTGTCCCCCTGCCTCCGGGATAATTCGTGTTTGTTTTGGCTCTGCCTCTGAGCCTCACACTGAAACAAGGTGGGCAACGGGACAGCGGCAGGAGAAGGAAGGAACCTCCCGCCCTCTCATCCTGTCCCATCTGGTCCGACCCGAAGCTCCCGTACACGACTCAGGTCACGAGCCCCCTGCCCCCACCCAGGGCACTCAAAGCCCCATTCAGGGGTAAAACCAGCGGCCCCAGGCCTCTCCCCACGTGTCTGTCTGAAACTCCCTTGCCCAGACCTGTTCCAGCCCCAAGCAGGGAATTTTCTCCCCCCTTTGCTCCCCCCCATCTGCTGGATGCCGGAAAACGGAAGAAAGCCTGGCTCACTGACTGATGTGGTTCCTGCAGGGGACATTTACCCTGTGGGTCAGGCCTCTCGGCACATCAGAAAGCTCCGCGGCCCCCGGCTAGAGCCTAGCCCTCGACAAGCTGCCCAGATGGGACGGCATCCCCTGTAGGGCGCTTGATTCTCTTGCAATCAGGCTGATTTGGATGGGAGGAGCTCTTCTTTGTCTCGTCGGGAAAGCGCAGATCAAGGCAAGACAGGGGTGGACAGAAAGCACCAGCCCTTGGCCACGTGCATTCAGCCTTGAGCAGTGCACAGCCCATACCACCAGCCCCTCCACTGCCCCACACAATTCCCTGCAAGTCCCTAGTCCAAGGATCAGGAAAGGATCCACAGAATTGCTGAGAGATACTGAGGCAAGTCCCTTTCCCTCTCTGTGCCTAGTTTCCGCCTCTGTGGCAAACAGGATCCTCTGCCTGCCATTCCCTTCTGGCTCTGAGGGGCGACCAGGAGGGAAGCTAAGGTCACGGTCCAGGCGAGGGAAGAGCAGCTCGCAGGAGGCAGGGCCAGCGGAGGGAAAGGTCAGAGAGAAAACACTTTCTGAGAACACACACACACACACACACACACACACACACACACACACACACACACACACACACACACCCCTCTCCAAATTCAAAGGGAGTTGGCATTCACACCTTCCTTCAGCAAACAAATGCTTTCATTCCAGAAAGAGCTCAGGAACAAATCGCATGGCCCAGAGATGGGCCGAGGGGGAGGTGGAGGGAAGCCACGTAAAAAATTCAAGAGGATCAGCCTGAGGAGGCCTGGCCGGCCTCACCGCCCCACCAGCAACAGCTCATGTTAATTGCAAATCCCTCTTATCTATTCATTACTGTGGGCCTCCCGGGATTTGGGGGGCACCAGCTGCGGAGGGCTGGGTTAAGTGACTGCCCAGAGCCGAAGGCAAAGGATGGCCTTAAAAATCACCACCTTTCCAGCTTGTTATTAATTCAGATCAAATGACCCCTAAAGAAACACAATCCTTCTGATATATGTTTCACTTGACCTTGGATATTGGTATCATAATATGTATATATATATATATATATATATATATATTGTATTTATGCCATGCAAATAAATGCAGTCATTCTGTATCTGTCTCTCTCCTTCTGGCTAATTTCGCTCAACATAATCTTCTCCATGTCCACCCATTTATAGGAAGGTCTTGTCAAAAGTGGAAATTATCACAAACGTGTGGGAGTCAGAGATTAGGTAAGACAGAAAATGGAACAGTGTGCTAATAATTGTCGAGGGTACTAATGCCAACCTAGAACTGAGCATTAAATAGAGGCAAAAGGATACACATGCCAACCTCTTAATGTATGTTCTGTAATCCATAGTCTGGAAGGGAAGGAAAAGAGAAAGAGAGAGAGAGGGAAAGAAATAAAGAACCTGCCATGGAGGGGGCTGGGGAAGGGGGAGGGAACCAGGGACGTTGGTGGTGGGAGATGGGCACTGGTGGAGGGACGGGTGCTGGAACACTGTACGACCAAAACCCAAATATGAACTTTTTAATTGTATATCTTTTTATTTGTATATCTCACGGTGGTATAATAAAATACTTAAAAAAAAAAAGAAAATATATGGAAGTGGCTTGCAAAAAAAAAAAAAAAAAAAACACAATCCGCACTGCAGAGAAGTCGCCCACACGGAATCAAAGATTCGATGCATGGTTCTCGGGTGGGAGAGTCAGAGAGGGCCTCACTCGCTCTTGGGGAGGGGGCTCCGAAAATCCCCACTGCCGTCAATAATTTCAGTGTTTCTGCTCACTTGAAAGGTGAGGGAGGCAAAAAAAATATATGCATCTCGGATATAGCTCTTAAAAGACTCCTATTGAGAAATCTCGCTCAGGGCAACCTCAGCTCTTTAAGCTGTTTCAACAAATTGTCTTTTCTCGTTCCCTTGACTTGGAGTGTATGTTTACACAATGGAAAGGTTTCCATCTCAATTTAGGGTATTTTCCTGATGGTGAAACATATTTAGTTTGGCCAGACTCCAGCTCCTTCCTTCTTGGAGATTTTGCCAAAGGAGAGTGATAAAGTCATCGACTGAAGAGACCCGTCCCCACAGCTCCCGGAAACGCACGTGCTCACGCTGTGTCTCACCGGACAGCTGACACCAACGTCCCCATAAGCCCCCTCCCTCGGCCTCAAAACAGAAGAAATCCCCTATCAGGGATGAAGTTCCTGGGGGTCAGAGAGGGAAAGTCACCCCCTCCCGGAGTCACAGAGTCACCCCCCAGGCAGGTGAACATTGGAAGGGTACCCCACGGCACCCCACACCTGACCCGCCTCCCCGCTCCTGGCCCTGCCAGAAACACAAATACCTTTCTGCGTCCGGGTCGGTGCCCTGCTGCTTGCTCTCGAAGGCGTTGAAACTGCTCATGTCCACGTAGCCGTCGTTCTCGTTGGCAGCGGACAGGGCTCGGCTCTGCTCTTCGAACAGTTTGGTGAATGTGCCGGCCCGCGCCCGGCCTCCGGGGCGGAATCTGGATGTTCTCATAGTCCGAGTTCATGGCGGGATGTTCTCGTAGTCGGAAGTGTCGGCATTGGGGAAGGAGATGGACCGGGGCTTGGTCAGGGGCAGGGCCAAGAAGGGGGCCGGAGCGGTCCTCGAAGGACTCCACGCGGGACACGGTCCTGCTGAAGGGGACGCCTTTCCTCTTGCCGTCCCTGCAGAAGATGAGGGACGAGGGCGAGTCGCAGGCCCGCGGCTTGCCCGCCCGCACCTTCAGCTGCGGGGAGCTACCCAGGCTGCCGCGGTCCAGCTCCAGGAGCCGCGAGGGCCCGTGGTAGCTGGACTCGGACGAGGAGCGGACGAGGAGCCGTGGACATCCCCCGTGCACTTTGCTCTCTGTCTTCTTCTTGAACGTCAGCTCCAGGAAGCGCTTGAACGAGGATTTCTTCTTCTTGGGGTGCTTGTCCGCGGGCTCGCTCCCGATCAGGAGTGAGGGGGAGCTCTTGGTGATGGGCTTCTTGGTGATGCAGGCCAGGTCGAAGGGCGGGGGATGTCGACCACGGACGAGGGCGTGGAGGTGCCGCTGGAGGGGAGGTGGTTTCTCTGGGAGAAGCTGCCGGACGAGCCGATGACACAGGGCAGCGACAGGTTGTCCTCTCGCTGCAGCCACCGCCCGTCCAGGCTGTAGCCCTCCGGCTCCCGGTAGGCGGAGACCGGAAGCTCCCCGGCCTTCCACGGAGAGCGGCGGGTACAGAGGGAAGGCCCTGGGCTTGGCCGGCAGGGCCCTGCCCGCTTCCGCCGGCGGCTTCCCCTCCGAGGGCAGGACCGGCCTCCTGGCCTCCTCCGGGCCACCTCGAAGGCTCAGGGCTGACAAGGCAGCTTCCGGCCCCGATTCTTCCGGGACGGTTTCCGGGACGCAGCCTGCCAGCTTCCCGGAGTGCGGCCGGGCCCTGGTCAGGAGGTTCTTCCTGTCGAGGGGGCCAGGCCGTCCTCAGCATCCAAGTCTTCTTTCCCACTCTGGGCACCGGCCCAGGCCCCAGGCTGCTCCTCGGCGGTGGCCGGGTCAGGCGCCCCATCTCGTAGGGGTTGGTGAGAGAGTCGGGGGTCTCAGGCACGAGCACCACATCGGGAACTGGAGGGCCCTCCCCAGCGTCACCCCTTCAGGGAGGCACACGGGATGTCAAACACAGGGTCCCGCCCGCCCCGGCTCCCTCCAGCTCTACGCCTCCTGGGCGCGGGCTGTAGCTGTCGCTGCAAAAGGACGTGCTCTCAGTGGGCAGGAACTGGCAGGGGCTTCCGGGCAGCGCGGCCACCACCTCGGACAGACCGTCGTTCTCGAAAGGCACGATGTGGCAGCTGTCATCTGCAGGGTCCTCCTCCGCGACGTCCACGCCCTGCTGGAGCTCTTCTCCCGCCTGCTGGGGGCCCCGCCAGCACCCCTGGGCCCTGTTTCTCCTCCAGGTCCAGGGTTGCCTCCTCCTGGTCGTTCTGTGGGCCAGTGGCGGGGGCCACCGCCGTGTTCCTGCTCCCGGGACGCTGCCGGGCTGGCTGTGGCTGTGGCTGCCTCTTGCACAGGGGGCTCCTGGCCAGCGTCCTCAGCGGCCCCCTCAGAGAGGTCGTCGGAATCTGCACACTCCAGCAGGTCTGGTTCTGCGTCCACACAGCAGCCTTCCTCTCGGGCCTCCTCCTCCTCCTCCTCCTCCTCCTCCTCCGCCACCGCTGCCTCCTCCTCCTCCTGGCCCTCCTCCTCCTGCTGCTCCAGCTCCTGCTCCAGCTCCTGTTCCTGCTCCTCCTCCTCCTCCTCCTCCTCCTCCTCCTCTTCCTCTTCCTCTTCCGCCTCAGGGGGCTGTGTCTCCTCTGTGGGGGCTGCTGGAGCCTCTGTGTGGTTGTGAGCAGAACTAACGTCACCCCAGAATTCCTCTCCGTCCTGCGGATCCCCGTCCCCAGGGGCTGCGGGCTGTCCTGTGCTTCTACCAGCTGCCCCTCTGGGCTGGGGTCACCACACCGTCCTCCTTCCCCTGGGCGTCCTCCTCAGCGGGGGCCGCACCTCCGCCGCCATCACCCTCTGCAGCCAAGATCTCCTCCTCAGCTCCACTGTCCTCGGCTGCTCCTGCGTGCTCTTCCCCGAGGGGCTGGGAGGCATTTCCTCCACATTCTCCGTGGGGTCCCCATCCTGGGGCTCGCTGTCCCTGAGCAGGGCCCCGGAGCCCATGCTGTAGCCACCGTCCCACCTCGGCCTGGGCGTGCTCCTGGAACAGGCCAGTGTCCACGCACAGCAGCCTCCCGTTGCTACATTTGTTCAAGCTGCCGATCACGTACACGCTGGCCCTCCACTCGTGGGGGCCGCCAGTCTGGGCTTCGGGCGATGGGGGCTTCGGGCCCCTGGACATAGAGTTGGGGCTGTGAAGACCCTCGGGCCGGGGTGATGAAGTGAACTTGGGTGTCGTCACAGGTGTGAAGGAACCGGTGGTCTTGGGCTTGGGAGCGATGGGTGGTTTTGGTGAATCTGAGAGATGGAAAGAGAAAAGGAACCACAAAGAAGGGTTAAGGGGACCAGAGTCAGTGACCGCTATTCCCTCAATCTGCTCAGGGCTCACTCCCGGCTCTGCACTCAGGGATCATTCCTGCCGGTGCTTAGGGAGCCACCTGGGTGCCAGGGATCAGGCCGGCCCGGCCTTGAGCAAGGCAAGTGCCTTACCCGCTCTCTGGCGCCTACAGTCATTTTGCAGGGGGAAGGGGCTTGTCTTCTGTTTTGTTTTTGGGACACACTCACCCAACAGTGCTCAAGGCTTCCTCCTGGCTCTGAGCTCAGGGGTCACTCCTGGCCAGCTCATGGGACCATATGAGGTGCTGGGGACTGCACCCGGTCAGCTAGGTGCAAGGCTAATGCCCTCCGTGCTGTCTTATCACTGTCCTACCATTTTTGAGAAGATACCCAAGGAAGATGTTTTTTCGCAGACCGGGGCCCTGGTCTCTTTTGAGGCTCACGCCCTCCCCAGCGGCCCAGGAACCCTCCATCTCCTCTTCACGCTTCTGCAAGAGACCGACTGAGACGTGACCCCTGTGTACCCTCGATGGTGCCGAGGTGAGGCCGAGCCCATCCCGGCTCTCACAGTTCATTCAGCAGCGACTGCAGCACTTGTGTGCGGACCCCCCAGGCCTCTACTGGATGTGACCCCCCACAGCGCACACTCCGAGCTACAAACTTGTACACACTTGGCACTTCTCGCTCCCACACGTGGCACCACCGGTGGCTGAGGCCGCCACGGCCAGGGAGAAGGAGCCGTCTGCTGGGAAGCCACAGGGGAAGCAAAGCTGGCGGCAGGACGGAGCTGGAGATGTGACGGTGACGTCTGCCTTCCGCCGGGGCCGCCCCTGCACTCATCACTCAGCGAGACAAGGCTGCGGCTGACGGCCGGCATCCAGACACCTCAGGCGGAACAATATGGCGCCCGCCCATGTGGATGTTTGCAAAACGGTCTCTTTCCGGCAGCTGCTGGGGCAACATAGTCCGTGCTGTGCAAGCACGTGGCCCCACTAGAGACAAGCAGCGTGGTTAGGGAGGGCTCCCTGGAGGAGGTGACATTCCGGCTCCATTTCTCAGGGTGTGGGGGCAGGGAATGGATCTGGGATTAGCGAATCCCCCCCCACCCCCTGTTCTACATCTCCTTCACCGCATATCACTCCCACGCCTCTGTGGGCCTGCTCTGCACTCCCTGCCTCCTGTCCGAGCCTCTGAGCCTCTGGTCACGCTGTGGACAGAGCGAGGAATGCAGGTTTCTAGGAGTGCAGCTCCGCCTGGACATGCCTCACCTGGACATGCCTCCTTCCCAGGGCCAACTGGGCTCCCGGCTCTACCATCTCCTCCAGCACCACCGGCTGGGCTGGGTCCAAAGAAACCTCAGAGCAGCTGGAAACACAGTACAGCAGGGAGGGCGTCTGCCTTGTATGTGGCAGACCCAGGTTCAATACCTGGCACCCCTTGTAGTCCCCGAGTCCACCAGGAGTCACCCAGGAGCCTCATGGGAGTGGCCAAAAAAAAAAAAAAACAAAGGAAAAATCAAAACCAAGCACCAAGCATCCTCAGAGCTCGGGAGGGAGGGGGTGGGGAGTGTGCCAACACGCCCTCCTGCTCCTCGTCCCGGTTAAATCTTGGCGGTGGCAGCTGCCCCCAGAGCTCAACAGAAAGCCAGAGGGGACCCTGTATCTCACAAAGGAGACCCTGTTTCTTACAGGTCGTTTTTTTAATTTCCACGGCCTCATGACATCTCAAACAGGTGAGGCTCACCGCAACAATCCGTTCCTTTTCTACTCAGCCCATCCAAGACAGGATCACTTGGGCAGTGCAATCAACAAACCAGGTCTGGCTCCATACCAGGATCGGATACAACATTTAGCAATAAGACAGCTGGCATCGGTTCTATGGGAAGTCCTCACCCATCAGGCAGCCATCCAAAAATTCTGAAATGGCCACGACGGGAGCAATCGGCAGCCACAGGTGGCCAGTGGCTATGGGACCAGCCAGTGTACTTGGAATCAAGAGCCCTCCGTGGCACAGCAACCCCAGCCCACCAGCAGCACCCCGATTCCAGTTGGGTGTGAGGCCAGAGTTGCATCACGTCCTCGAAGGCAGCAGAAAACCAAATTCAGCAGAAAACCACATTCAGCCCCTGGAGGAAATAGAAAGGCCTGAAGCCAAAATCATTCCCGGCCACGAAGTCTACCTGCCTTGTTTCTCAAAGCAGCAGAGAACAGTACCTCTTAACGGAGAAACCGATAAACGTGGCACTCTGGTTTCCCAGGGCTTATTCGCATGGGATGGGGCTGTCACAGCCGAACCAGGGCAGCAAGTGCGAGAGCAGGGAGAAAGGATCCAAGACTGAAAGGCTCGCGGTCACCACCCCGCCCACCCCACCCCACCTCGCCCACACCCGTTTCCTCTGCAGCCACACAGCCAGGGCCAGGCACCCACAGGCAGGTGATAAGCCAGCGGCCCTCAACTCCAAGTTTCATAAGCAACCAAATATGCCCCTGCTTAGAAAAATACGTGTCTAAATTAGTAACTGGAAAGTACATTTGGGACCCAAAGGACAAGGTTGAGCTGCTGGCGTGGGGGTCAGTCAGCGGGAAGCTGGCCGATGCGCGTCCGACCCCTGACTTGGACAATTCAAAGTGAGGAGGCTGGACCTTGGTTTCCTCATCTGTAAAATGGGTCCAGCAGCACCTGCTCTGAAGCGGTGGGTGCGAGGCTAAAAGATGGAAGAGACACACACAGGTGTAACACTGGAGCACAGATAGGCCTGCAAGAGATCCAACCACTAGCTCTCGCGGTTCCTACAGCTCTGGCTTGGCTCCCCAACCCCCAAGTGCTCCCCAGAGTCCCGCTACAGACTCGGGAGCACCTGCTTCCACCTCCCCCACCTCCAGCGCCAGGTGTGAGCAGGGAATCGTTGCAGGGGGCTGAGGACTCCTAGTTCTCATCCATAATAGGTGGCATTTCACAAGGGCGTCCTGAGACCTGACAGGGACCGCCGGGCCCTGAACAATGACCATCACCTTGGCTTTACGGTGCCCCGCCCCGCTCCATCCTTCATCCAATCAAGTCATCAATCGGTGGGCGGTGGCTCCTCAGGAAAGGGTACAGTGGTGTTTGACGAAGGACCCTGCAAGGAAATGGGCCCCTCCCGCCCAGGAAATCAGCGCACAGTTCATCTCCAAGAGCCCCGACACCCCCTCCAGCTCTGAAGCCATGGGCACCTCCGAAGACCAAGAGATACCAGGCTCAGAAAGGCCTTGTCGAAACAGCAAGAACAACCGGTGCTGGCGTGGATGTGGGAAAAAGGGACTCTGATCCACTGTTGGTGGGTGTGCCGACTGGTCCAGCCCTTTTGGAAAACAATATGGGCATTCCTCCGAAAACTAGATATTGAGCTCCCATTTGATCCAGCAATAGTACTCCTGGGAATATACCCGAGACCGAAAAACACATAGCAGAAACACTATCTGTACTTCTTTATTCATCTCTGCGCTATTCACTATAGCTAGAATCTGGAAACAACCTAAATGCCCGAGAACAGAGGACTGGCTAAAGAAACTGTGGTTCATCTACACTATGGAATACCTTGCGGCTGTCAAAAAAAAGATGAAATTATGAAATTTACCTGCAAATGGATGGACATGGAGACTATCATGCTGAGTGAAATTAGTCAGAAGGAAAAGGACAGATATAGAATGACTGCGTTCATTAATACGACATAAATAGATACCAGTGTTTTACTAAATGTGGGAAATGGTAATGGCAGATTAAAACTCACCATTGAATATACACAAAGAGACTTAAGTGATAAACTCTAAATACCTGCAGGGCTAGCCACAATGTGTAAAATAAGAGGGAGAGAGATGCAGAGACAGAGAGAGAGACAGAGAGAGAAAGAGGGGAAACTGGGGTACCTGCTATTAAGGCAGCATGGGGGGGGGGGCAGGAGGGGTGGGGTACATTGGTGGTGGAAATAGGGCACTGGTGGAGGGATGGGTGCTGGTATACTGTATTACCAAGAACCAATTATGAACACCTTTGTAATTGTATGTTTCACTGTGGTATAATAAAAAATTTTTTTAAAAAAGGCCTTGTTGGACCCTCACTGAAGTCAGGGGCCAGGGTACGGCGGGGCCATGATTTGCCAGCTTGGGGTACCCGGGATGCCAGATTTCCAGGGTCCCTGGATTTCCAGGAGTTCCAGAGGCTTCCTGCATTCCAATCCCTAAGCCCTTTCTACTGACCATTTCCTCTACCATGGACAGCAGAGCACATGGAAACTGAGGCAGAGGGCCCGGGACAGCTCACCTCGTGAGAACTGGTTTAAGACTGGGTGCAGGGCGCAGAGAACTCCCTGATCATAAGGTGAATCTTTGACATTCTCCAGCTCCCGACCAACTTCCTTGACCCAAATCGCATCCCATTCAACAAGCCACTAACACCAGTTATAGGCAGGGCCCAACCTCCTGGTCTCTATCATTCCACAAAGATACCACTGGATCTTCTGTTTCAGCAGTGAGAGAGAAGCCACGGAGTGGGCAAGTCCAGGGACAGACAGCATCAGAGATGCAGAAAGACCGGAGCAAAGACGAGGAACTGCGGTTTTAAACTGTAAATTTAGAAGCCGCAGACATGGACACGAGGCTGGAACTGGACTGTGAATAGGACGGCAGACTGGTCAGTGGGGACCGGGGAGAGGTGAGGGGGCGGCGGCACGGAGTTGCGGCCCCACCGAGGTCTGTGTCTGAGCCACTGGCCAGGGCGGGCTGCAGGTGGGAGGTGGAGCAGGAGGGGGGCTCCCGTTCCACCAGCCCAGTGCCAGGTCCCCAGCACACCCCCAGTGGAACTGTCAAGTGGGTCCTCGAGCTCTGCCGTCTGGGTTCTGGGAGAGCCCGGAGCCCACAGGCAGCCGTCACAGACGTGGAATTTAAGGCATGAGCCCGGTGGCTGAGTGTGGACAGAGGGAAAGAGAGGGGGTGGCCAGAAGGACGCCCCAGTGGCCCGAGGTTATGAGAGGGCACCCACAAAGGTGGGGAAGGTTACCAAGGCAAGGTAGAACACGTGGGTGCCCAGTTCTGCCTCCGCCTTGCTTGCAGCCCACAGAGGACCCGAAAGAGCCCGGCCCTCTTCCAAGGAGGACCGTGGTCTGGGTGCAGAAGATTCTGCCGAGACGAGACTATGAAAAGAAGGGCCGGAGCCAGAGCATGGGGAAGGGCATTTGCCCTGCACGTGGCTGACTTGCTTTAAATCCCATATGGTCCCTCAAGTGCCGCCAGAAGTCAGTCCCGAGTGCATACACCTGAGCGTGGCTGGGTGTGGGCCCCTGCCCCCTCATAAAAGACTCAGGAGAGGGAAGCCTTAGGAAGCTTGTACGAAGGACTAGGGGTGAGGAGGTGGGGTAGAGATTCAGACTGGAAAGGCAAGGGGCATTCCAGGTGCAAGAACAGGGTGCCCAGAGGGCAAAGGGCTCAGTGTTCCATCAGGCCAGGGCCTCCCACCTGGGGTTAGCTTCTGGTGTTGGCACCACAGGGTCCCCCATGTCTGAGCCCTCCTGTTGCCAACAGGATCTTCTCTCACCCTGTATCTCAGGGCCTGGGGGCACCCCTCCCTCCCTCAGCCACCGGGACTGTGGACCTCTCTGCCCGAGGATGCTGTGTACCCATCCAGCCCAGATGCCAAGAGTTACCTGGGGTGTGTGTGTGTGTGGGGGGGGAACCACAGTGACAAGACGAAGAGATTTTTTAACAGCTTCTGGCGATAGAAATCATCGCCGACCAGCCCCTTGGCACCCATTTATATTTTCTCTCTCTATTTTAATTAAGTATCTGTCACTCACACAAGGATGCTCAAGTTCCCTCCTTGGCGGCATGCAGCTCTGTACGGGCTCAATTAGCAGCAGCTGGGGAGGAGCACTGGGCTGGGAGCACTAGGAGTTGGGAGCTCCAGACTCTGGCTCTGCCATGAGTGCGGGGGAGGGGGGTGTGACCTCAGGCAAGTCCCTCCAGGTCTCAGCAGAGTGAAGGCAGCATGGCCACTGCCTTCCGCCCGGCACTGCCTGCCCGCCTCCCGGTCCTCCCCCCAACTTCCCCATTTCCCATCCCGGCCCCTTCAGCTGCAGTTCCCTCGTCCCCCGGAACTCACATAGCCATATGTTCCAAGAGTAATTATCTCCCAATTTCACCTTCCAATTGCATCTAAATTTAACTTTCCTTCCTGGGTGCCCGCTGGAATGTCCAAGCCAAGCCTGCTGGTTTCTAATTAGGCTGCCGAGAGGCGAGTCCAGCAGTCCACAGCAGGGCACGGGGGGGAGTTGGGGCTGGGGCAGCCAGGCAGGGCACAGGTGCCAGGCTCGGACCAGACCCTGGGCTCTAGCCCCAGTGAAAGCTGAACAAGTGGATCTATCTGGGAGAGGCACCTTCGCCCCTGGGAGCCCAAATTTCTTTCCTGATAAAGACCCGCCTCCTTTTTTCATCAGGCTCCCGACAGTGAGAGAAGCCGTGAATAAAGTCCGCGGGCACTTGGGGCTTGTTCCCTGCGCATCCACTGCATGGCTGAGCACCGGCTGGCAACAGTCGGCTGCCAAACTGCAGGGGGCCAAGTTTCAGTCCCATCCTGGCCCCTCACCGCTCCACTGCCCACAAAATGCCTGCAACCTCCATTTCCTACAAAGGGGAAGAGCCAGACCAGCAGAGGGAAAAGCGACAAGAACTTCGCGGGATCTACATCGGGGCCACCCCAGCCAGTCACCGGAGACACGCTTCCCGGCCCTCGGCAACTCCAGTTCACCAGGAAAACCCAATGGACCGGGCTTCCTAGGCCCCACGTTGCCCACAAGGAAATGTAACTGGAGCCCAGTTCTCCATCCTGTTGATACAGGCGGGCACTACACAACGAATGTTCGAGGAAGCCGCATTCGCTCCTTAGCCTTCACCCCGCGCAGACGTGTTAGTGAGGAACACGGTGGTTTCTGAGGTTTGGTTCCAGCAAACCCCAGAGCCACCGGGCCCAGGTACAAGGAAATCCAGAGCACGCAGTGGCGGACGCCTTTCCCAGCCGTGACAGCAAGGCTCAAGAAGGGATGTGGGGTGCGCTGGAGGCGAAGGGGCAGGCTGGACGCAATATGAAGGCAGACACCAGGTTTCCCTAGGCCGCGAGTGTCCCTGACTGTCGCTCCATCCCCCAAGCTCCCAGAGCAGGCCGGGAAACGGTGGGAAAGCTGGACCCGCTCTCACCATTGTTTAAGCGCGTTTTATTAGGAGTGGAGGGAAAAGCGCCCGGGGTCTGTCCAGGCCCGGCCGGAACAGGCAGGAGGCGGACGTTTTCCTCCAAGGAGTGGCTGGCGGGACGCAGGGCCCCGCACCAGGCTCTTCCATTCCCACAGCGTGGCACCCTTCTGCCACCTACCTCCACTCCACTCCACGAGGGAGCTCACAGGCCAGGGGTCTGGGAACTGGGGATGGCGGCCCCTGCCTCCTGCAGGTCCCAGAGGCTGCTGTGTGGCATCAGCCCAGAGCCTCCCCACACAATGACTTTCTTCATTGAAAAGATTTTTTTTAAAGAACCCCACCCCCCCATGAACACACCCGCTCACACCCGCTCACACTCGCTCACACACTCGGCAGGATGCGGGCCTAAGACAGCCAAAATGGTGGCTTCCTGTTTCTTTAGGGATGTGTGTTTTGGAGAACGCCCCGACAAGGGTGTTGCTCAGGGAGGGGCTGCCTTCTCCCTGGGGGCGCAGAGTCCACCACGACCCGCTGCAGGAAGGCGCCCCCACTGTTCCCCCGCAAAGTGGAGGGGCTCTGAGGGCACCCAGCTGGGAGAGGGCCCAGAGGGGGACCTGGAGTCCAGGTGCCGCCCAGACCGGCCTCGGCTGCTGCATCTGTTAAATGGCACTTCACAGAGGGAGAAGCCCCCAGCTGCCTGCCCATCTCCCCAGGCTCAGCACAGAGGTGTGGGGAATCCCAAAGGCAGGCACCCCCAGGACCCTGGGGTGTAGACATAAAGAGGGCCCCACCCCAGGGCATTGTGAGGGAGAGGTGAGCAGGGGTAAGGCCAGCGCTGTGGGGGGGCTGAGGTGGGTGCAGGGCTGTGAGGGGGTGCAGTGGGATTCCAAGGAAGGGTGCGGTGTGGGGGCAGTGAGGGGTGCGGTGAGGGGCTGCGGGAGGGAGGGGTGCACTGGGGGGCAGACCAGGAGCTTTTCGCTCATGGGGAGTGAGTTTCAAGTCTCTGGTCTGGGTGAGGGCAGCTGGGAGGCGACAGAACGGTTTTTGGGGTGCCCCTCCGTCTGGGCTGCGCAGGATGAGGGCCAGTCCCAGGTCTGGGGCGCCTTCTGTGCGGCAGCGAAGCCGCGGTGCGGACACTGATGGACTGGGGTGTGGGTTCAGGGGGCGCCCGAGCCTCAGGGAGTCTTTTAGTCGCCGGCTGGGATGCCGCGGTGGGCACGGCAGAGGGAGGTGGGTTTGGGGTGTACCTGGCCAGGGCACGGCCTCGCCCAGACAGAGGGGGCGTCTCTGAGGCGGGGCGTCCTGGGCCGGTCCCCCATCCCCAGGCTTCTCAGCCTTGGGGGCCAGGGGCCTCCGGGCGCGCCCCTCCCTCGGCCGCGCAGGCTGGGAAGGTTGGGGGGCTCGCGGTCGCGCGCGGCGAGCGCCCAGTTGGCGCGCGTCGGGGGCGCGGGGGGTGCGCGGAGCCCCTTACCTGCTCTGTTCATCTTCCAGCGCGCCGAGCCCGGGGCCGCCCGTCGGTCCGTGCGTCCGTCCCGGCGCCTCACTCCATGGCCGCCCGCGGGCCGCACCCCTGCGCCCGCCCCGCCCCCCGGCGCGCGCCGGACTCCGCGGAGGCGCGCAGGGGCAAGTGGGGGCGCGGGGCGCGGGCGGGGCGGGGCGCCGGTCGGGGAGGGGCGCAGGGTGGGGGCGCCGGGCGGGGACGGGGCGCCGGGTGGGTAGGGAGGGGCGGCCCCTGGCCGGGGACGGGGGCGCCTGGTGGGAGCCCGGCCCCGGGAGGGGGGCCGGGGAGGGCACCGGCCGGGAATAGGAACGCCGGGCGGGGGAGGGGCACCGGGCCGGGAATGAGGAGCGACAGGCCGGGAGGGGGCACCGGGCCGGGGAGGGGGCACCGGGCCGGGAATAGGGGGGCGACGGGCCGGGGGAGGGGAGCACCGGGCCGGGAATGGGAGGCGGCGGGCAGGGGAGGGGGCGTCGGACCGGTTAGGGGGCGGCGCTGGGCTGGGGGGCCGCGGAGCTAGGGGCGGAGGGAACCGGGTGGGGGCGCCGGGCGGGATGGGGGCGCGGGGCGCGGGGCGCGGCCGTTCCGGGCTGGGCTCCGGCTCCGGCTCTCGGCTCCGGCGGGCGCGGGGCGCTGCGCCTCCCCGACGTTTCCTCCCGCGGCTTCTGCCTCTTTCCTTTCTGCGCTGTCAGGGACCGGCCGGAGCGGGGGCGAGGCGGCCCCCCGCCGCACATTTAAAGGGGCCGTGGCTGTGGGCGCCGGGGAAGGAGGAGCGCGACGGACACTTTCTGGGTCCCGTGGCGCGAGGAACCGGCCTTTCCCTTTCCAGCTGGGGCGCTCGTTCGTCCCGGTTCGGTTCCTAGCAGAGCTGTGCACGGGACAAGACTCCCCCAGTTCTCGCCCTCACGAAACTTAGGCACAGGAACCTCGGCGTCATTTTCCAGCATGATTCGTGCAGATGGAGATAAGGCGGGGACCGCGGGACTGTTGGAAACACGACCTCTCAGGCTTCCACAAGTACAGCCCCGAGATCCCGCAGGTCCCTGCCACCTTCGGGTATTTATGGTGCAAGGTGAAGTTTGCCGCCCCCACCTCTCAGGTGAGGACCCGCAGCATGTGGTGCTGTGGGTCCGGGTGCTCGACAGTGCCCGAGATCCAGCCGGCACTGAAGGTAGAGAATGTGTCATCCAGGGGAAGGGCAGTGCCGGCCGGCTGTGACCCGGGGAAGGGGGGGGGGGTGACATTGAAAAGGCCCCCTGGAGCCAGGAGCCTTTGTGCAGAGAAGGCTCGGCTGGCATCCAGCCTGCTCTGTGCTGGGCAACCGGGGGCCTGCACTCGGGCCTTCTCCTGTGGACCAGCCCTAAGCAGAGCTCTGCCTCCAAAGAGTGGAGAAGGTTCTAGCAAAGGCAAGGCCGGGCGGGCTGCGTGCGCCAGGAGGGCGCACCTGGGGCAGGCAGGTGGGCAGAGGCCCAGTCCTGTGAGGATGAACAGGGGAGGGTGGAGGAGCCTGTGACCTCTTTTATTTACCTGATTATTTACCGCGCGGCGGCAGCTCCTACTGCAGCGATATCCGCGTTCTGCCCCGTTTCCCGTTTGAGAGGCTGAGTTCTTGGGGAGGCCCTGCCCTTCCAGATCAATCTCTGGCGGCCTGGGGGCCTGAGTGGGGAAAGGGAGCTGAGGCCCAAATTCATTCAAGTCGTGATGTAGATGGATCCATACACTGTGTGGAAGTTGGGGGTGGAACGTGGAATACCCATCCCCCTCTCCCCACCTCCATTTGAGTCCGTCAAGGGGAGGGAAAAAACCAGAAATGAGCCGGTGAGTGTGCGGTGCCGAGCAGGCACTGCCTGACCTCCACGCAGAGATGCGAACACAGTCGGAGCCCTCGGGTGAGCCTGGCCCCTCTGTCCGTAGACCGCGCTGGCCTCATGAGCGGGTTTGCATCGTTTTTTCAGGATCACTTGGTGTCGGGACGTGGCAAGTGGTGACTTTCCAGCTGTGTCGAAACTTGCAAGGCAGCGAGATTCCAAGTGGACCCAGTTGGAGGCATTTCCACAGTCCCTGTGGAGTATCCGGGGAACCTAATTCCCTGGGATTCTGCCCGGCCCGCGAATCCCAAACAAACAGTGTCATTACCTAGGCCCCAACCCTGGCGCTGTGCCCGCTCAGCCTGGGGGAGCAAAACCTTCTTAGAAAGGAAGAATCTATGCAGAGACAGAGAGAGATAGAGAGAGAAGAGAGGAAACTGGGGTACCTGCTATTAAGGCAGCCTGGGGGATGGGCAGGGGGGGGGGGGTACATTGGTGGTGGAAATGGGGCACTGGTGGAGGGATGGGTGCTGGAATACTGTATTACCAAGAACCAATTATGAACACCTTTGTAATTGTATGTTTCACGGTGGTATAATAAAAAAAAATACTGAAAAAAAAAGGAAAGAATCTGTGCCCCCCACTCCGGCTCACCAGCCTCCAGACTTAATAAACCAGAATCCACATTTTGTTTTTTGAGTGAAGCAAAATAATCATCATTGAACAAAATTTTCTTAGAAAGATAAAGGGGCGAGAAAGAGAGGAAATGGCGTGTATGGGCTACTGCAGAGTGGGGGAAAAGCCACAAGCAAAGACAGACAAACGGGTAAGACACGTGTTCCACGGGAGAACACGGGCTTGGAGGAACCAGACTCTGCATTCAATAACAATCTGTATTACAGTTGGTAAAAGCGCTCCCCGTCTTATTCACTGTATCACTGTCACTGTCTTCCCGTAGATCATCGATTAGCTCCAGCGGGCACCAGTAACATCTCAATATGTCCTGTCACATGCGAGATAGCCCAAGGGCATCTGCCCGCTCAGGAACATAAAGAGCCTCAAACCATCTAAAATAATAATAAGATGGGGAAACCATTCCCCCATCTTATTATTATTTATTCATCTAGTTTTTTGGGAAGCAGATGTGCTACTTTCATATAAAAAGTAGAAAAAGATATCACATTCTCCCCAGGTTCTAAAGGCGTGAAAACTTTCTCCCCTGGCCCACAGAGCTACCGGTACATGCTAGCTACGCACTGAAATCAGATGGAAGGCTGGCGTGAAGGTCCGTGGTACACAAGCTATGGGTACCCGAGAACAGGAGGGTCGAGGCACGCTGCAGCGCTGCAGACAGGCAGGGACAGGTCCAGGGCGGTCTGTGAAAGACCCCAGGAGGTGAAGCTCTTCCTCTTCATGAAAAATCTCAGTGTTGGGGCCGGGGCGATAGCCCAGCGGGTAGGCGTTTGCCTTGCAGCGGCCGGCCTGTGCCGGCCCGGGTTCGATCCTTGGCACCCCATATGGTCCCCGAGCACGGCCAGGAGTAATTCCCTGAGTGCAGAGCCAGGAGGTAACCCCTGAGCGTCGCTGGGTGTGACCCAAAAAAAAAAAAAAAAAAGAAAAAAAAAGAAAAATCTCAGTGTTCTCAAACTCACTGAACAATTTCATAGACTTAACCAGGCTTGCAGGTTTTATTTTAATTTGCTTTGTCTTCTTTCGATGGGTTTGGTTTTAGGCAGGCACCGGGCTTCAAGTCCCACTGACGGGGTTTATGCATGCAAGGGTCCAACACCACCCCCTCCACCAGGCCCTCCACCAGGCCCGCCCCACCCTCCCCACCCCCACCCCCGGCTTTGCGTTTACTGCCCTAGTATAGAATTCTATTATACCCACTTTGAGGTCAGGACCTAAGCATGGCCTCAGTTTCCCCCAAATGAGCGACTGGATTTTGGCTTTTAACTAAAAGCTGCCACTTGATCACTTGACATCCCCTTATTCGTTCGATTTGCTCGGCGGGCGCCAGTAATGTTTCCATTGGACCCTATGACGTCAAAGGGTCACAGCTTTCTGAGCTGCCACAGAAAGTTTAAACCTTTTGCCTTTTCATGGAGAAAACCTGGTGTGTCTGGGGCTGGAGCGACAGTACAGTGGGGGGGCGTTTGCCTCCACGTGTCCGACCCAGTTCGATCCCCGGCATCCCATATGGTCCCCGAGCACATTCCTGAGTGCAGAGCCAGGAGGAAGCCCTGAGCATCGCCGGGTGTGACCCAAAAAAAAAAACAAACAAACCAAAAAATAAAAACCTGGTGTGTTGGGATGGAAAAAGACACTGCAGAGTGGAGCTTCCAGATGGTTTCCAATGTGCAGAGTGCCGGAGAGGGAGAGCTGGGGTGGAGGCGACAGTGGAGGCAAGGTAGGGCCAAGAAAGAGGTGAAAGCAGTCGAGGCGATGGAGTTGGAGGAGCAGAGGTGGGAAAGGTGAGGGAGGGGATGCAAGTGCTGGTGCCCAGAGGCTGGTGATGAGGAAGGGGAGGTGGGGAGAACTGATGGTGGGCTCCGAGGAGGTGATGGGGGCCTGGCACAGGCGGGGGAGACTCCGAGGAGGTGATGGGGGCGCTGGCGCGGGCGGGGGTAGGCTCCGAGGAGGGTGATGGGGGGCCTGGCACGGGCGGGGGAGAGCTCCGAGGAGGTGATGGGGGCGCAGCAGCGGGCGGGGCGTGTTGAGGAGCGATGGGAGAGGTGCAGAGGAGACAGGCGGCAGCGGCCCGAGAGAGGAGGCGTCGGCCTGGGGGACGGATAGCGATGCCAGTTGTTGGAGGTGAGGGAACGTGGGCAAGAGTAGGCGAGCGCTGGGCTTCAGCGTTGAGGCGGAAAAGTATCTTAAACAGAGGACTTCAGCCGGGGGTCCCAGCCATAAAACTCAAGTCGCCTGGGGCCCCAGCTGGGGAAGAGGCTCTGGGAATGCAGCCAATGGCCACAAGTCCCCTTGCCCGAGGAAGGACGGGAAGAGGGCTCTGTGCTGGGTGGCGCCCGTCGCCCGGTTGAGTCTGGCCCCGTTGAGTCTGGGGCTGAAGCCCAGCACAGCCTGCCCGGAACAGATCAGGCTGCACGCGTGCCAGCTACACCGCGTGCTGTGTGGGTCCAGGGGCTACGGCGCTCAAACGGCTCACCCACTTCTTCCCCACAAGACAACATGGGCATGAAGGTCCGTGAGGCTTTGCGGCGTCCAGGGCTAAAGTGGGGGGACAGGCAGGGGCTGTATGGAAGCAAGTCACCAGGAGTCCGTGCACGGGGCACTGCCCACCCAGGGCGCGACCTCCCCCCTCCTGCTCTGAGCAGGAGCACCCTCCGTGTAGCCCACCCCGATGCTGACATTCCCAACTCCCACCGGGAAGCAGAGGCCATCAGAGGGGCAGTCACTGGCCCTTCCAGCCCAGATGGACTCAGAATCCTGAGCGACCAAGGGCCAGAGCCGTAGCTCAGGGGGGAGGGCACTTGCCTTGCAGCGCAGCCAACCTGAGTTTGATCCCGGCACCCCATAGGGTCCCCGAGCACCACCAGGAGTGATCCCTGAGTGCAGAGCCAGGAGAAACCCCTGAGCACCACCAGGTGAGGCCCCCAAACAAAGAAGGAAGAAATTCTAAATGAGCAGCTTGGCTGTTTCCCCAGCGATGGGCTAAACTTGGCCTCAGAGGGGCAGAGTCCCTGGCCACACCTGCAGGCGCTGGCCGGGAGGGCGCTGCTCCTGTAAGCGGGGCCGGGGGAGGCGGATGGGGGCAGGCAGGAGTATCTTCTGGGCAGACTCTTCCCCCTTCCTTTTCTTTTTTTTTCTGCCTCTCTGCGTGGCATGGCCAGAGGGCCAGCAGCCCCCAGCCTGAGGGAGGGACCCAGGCCACAGTGCAGGAGGCTGGGAAGGGCTGGGCAGGGCGTAGCGGGTCTGGACACCCAGCGGGGGTACTGCCAGGCAGGGGCCTCTGGCCCCAGGAGCTGCCGGAAGGCTGGGACAGGGGGCACGGAGGCCAGGGGAGGAGCTGTGATGGCGGCTGAGCACGCCACAGGCCCGTGATCATGTGGGGTGACTGTCACTGTCTGCGGAACAGAGGGGACCGAGGGCAGACAGAGACAGACTTAGGCAGAGGCGGGCAGGAGCTAAACCTTGGTGCCGAGATGGGTGCTTACACAAGGTCTGGGTGGGGAGTCAGACTAGGGGCCAGACTGATTCCCGCCCTGCCCTGCCCCACCACTCCCTCCCCTCCCCCCCTCCACTCCCCTTCCCTTTCCTTCCTGTCTTCCTTCCTTCCTACCTCCCTTCTTTCTTCCTTCCTCCCCCTCCTTCCTTCCTTCCTTCCTTCCTTGCTTCCTTCCTTCCTTCCTTCCTTCCTTCCTTCCTTCCTTCCTTCCTTCCTTCCTTCCTTCCTTCCTTCCTTCCTTCCTTCCCTTCCTTCCTCCTCCCTCCCTCCTCCCTCCCTCCCTCCCTCTCTCCCTCCATTTTTTCCTTGCTTCCTTCTTTCCTTCCTTCTTCCTCCTTCCTTCCATGCTGGTCAGAGGGGCCCTCTCCCATGGGTGCTGGTTGGAGGCGGCCTCTCCTGGGGGGGTGTGGTTGAGGGTCCTTCCCTGTGGGCCTCCGGCGTAAGTAGGGAACCAGAGTGAGCCAAGGACAACCCTGGTTTGAACTTTAGTTGAGTGACATTTTTTCCTGCTGACCCCAGCCTTCTCTGTGCCCTCAATGAGCCCGTCAGGAGTGGGGAAGGAGGAGGCCCGGGATTCCTGGCTTCTGGGCAGCACCCATAGGCAAGGTCTCCTCCATGCCAGAGAGGCTGGAGAGTAGGAAGGCAGGCCTGGAGGCAGGAGGATGACCAGAGAGGCCAGGCCATTCTCACCAGTGCCCTCCCAGAGATTGGGGGCCCCGGTGCATGCTGGGAAGGCTTCCAGGAGGAGGCGGGTGTTGCTTGGCTCCTGGTGGCATCCCACAGCAGAGGGCCGTGAAGGGGAGGGGAGGGTGGAGGAACCAGGGGCCAGCAGCCCAGATGAGTAGTGCCCAGCACGGGGGCAGGGGTGCTTTGAGGGACAGGGCGGGCAGGGGGTCTCCGGCCTTTGCCCAGCTGACCTTCAGAGCTGGAGGGCTGAGTGCGGGGGAAGGGTGCGGGCTGGACAGGGGCCTACTCAGTTTTTATCGCCCTGGGTGGGATCCAAGGTCTGTGGGGAAGTGACCACCCTCTTCCGCCCAGCCTTATTTTCCCCTCCTGCTGGGGCCTGTTTGGCTTTTTCCCGAGGCTGCATTTCCACCACGGCCCCTCCTGGCCAGCTGGGCGTGGACCGGCTGCGCACCCAGCCACAGGGGCGGCCGGCCGAGGCTTCCTGCCCCTCGCTGGGCCCCGATTGGAGGAAAACAGTCCTCAAGCCTTCTTCAAAACAGGAAACTGCTCTCCCTGCTTCCTGGAGGACAGGAACTGTCCCCCATGGCGACCTGGGAACAAAGAGGCCATGTTAACCCTTCGGCCCTGCACGCCCGCCTGAGCGACCCTTCTTCTGACCCTACGATGGGGGGTCTGTCTGCCGCCACCTTCCAGTCTCACCCTGTGCCAAAGAGCCAGGCAGGTGACCTCACCCCATGGGATGCCGGGGCCAGGGGAGGGAGTGACCCCTCGAGGTGAATGCAGGGCCCGGGCACTGCTGCCCAGGCAGGGAGGGCTGCTGTGTGGCTCAGGTTAGGGCAGCTAACTGCACTGCCCTCAAGGGCAGCTTCCCGCCACCTGTGTGCACTCTCAGGCAAATGGCACGACCTTCCCAGCCTCAGTTTCTCCACTTGGGAACTGGGGGGGTAACAGCAGATTGGCTGAGGGGCTGCTCTGAGTACCTTCCCCCGTCCACACCTACACTGCTCACAGCTCGCTGTCCGGCTGGGCCAGCAGGGACAGCCTGCCTCATGCAGGAGTGTTGTTGGGCGTCTGGCGAAGATGCAGGGAGGCACCCGTCTTGGAAGCCCCTCTAGAGAAGCAGGAAGTGCTGCCATTGGTGCTCAGGGCTGTAGCTCAGAGTAGGCGGGTCCCAGGCACTGACTGGCAGCGACTGGGTTTTCTCAGGGCCTCTGGGCCATGGTCTGCAGCTCCCAGTGACAGGCAGTGGGGACACTGAAAGGTCCCTGTGTGTTTTTGGGGGGGGGGGGCCCTTTCCTGTGATGGGGAGGGAACCCTGGGTCAGCTGGGCGACAGCGGGGGCGGGGGCCAGGGCTGCCAGTGTTCAGGAGCCCAGACCTCTCCCTGACTGCGCCCCGGGACGCGGCCTCTCTCAATGGCCCTGGGCCTCTAGCTGCAGTGGGGTCACACCACTGCTCCCCAAAGATGTGGTTCCTTGCGGCAGCTTTGGAAAGACACCCCACAGTCCTTACCCCCATGCCCCCTTTTCACCTCACACCGCCCTGTCCTTTGCTCTGACCACCCTGCCTAACCTGCTCATTAGGATCCTGGCGGCTCCTGTCGACCCCAGGGCCTTTGCACTGCTCGAGGGTGCCCCTGTCTGGAATGCCCCCTCTTCCCTCAGGCTCTCTGCCCTGGGACGTGCCCCTTTTCTTTTCTTTTTGGGTCACACCAGGAAATGCTCAGGTGTTACTCAGGAATTACTCCTGATTATGCTCAGGGGACCATATGGGATGCTGGGGATTGAACCGGGTGGCCGTGTGTAAGGCAAATGCCCTGCCTGCTATGCTATCCCTCCGGCCCCTGGAATGTCCCGTTTTCCTCATCTTTTCCTCCCATGCACTAATGCCTGGTGAAATCCTCCCTTTCCAAGCCTGCCCCGGGTGTTCTCCCCGTCCTTCTGCCCCAGAAATCCTGGGTGACCTTCATCATTCGGATCAGAGCCTGGAACTCTGGGTGCTCTGACCTAGTTGCGCAGTACCCTGGGGGTCAGGGAGCAAGATTGAAATGTGCTCTTGGGCGGGGCTCACGGCTGGGGTGCTGCGTGCCACAGGGCTGAGCCCACTTCTCAGGACAGGAAACTGAGATGCTCAGAGAGGGGAAAATCCCATGACCACACCCCTTCCCTGGGCCTCGTCCCAGTGTGCAGAGAAGTAGAAAGAGAGGGTGCATTCAAGCACACCTCAGGGGCGCCACACTGCCATCCATCTACATGTCTGATCCTGGGAGGTCTCAGGTCTGACCTGAAGAGTCTTCTGACCAGTTCTACACCTGAACCCGCCAGGCCCACTGGCTTAAATCTCCCGCATCTGGGAGCTAAAGTTCTTCATTTGGGGAAACATGGGCTGAAGGCTTTGGGTGACCTGTGCCTAGAGACAGGGGAGAGGGATGAGGGAGATTCTCTAGCCAAAGGTTTGTGTGTCACGCCCCACGGCTGCCCTTCTCCGCCCTCGTCCCCTACCTTGCAGCATGGGTGGCTGGGTCACCTTCCCCATTGTCAAGGAGGCTGTTTGATGAGCCGAGGCCGACTCCTGATTTATTAACCCCCTGTGGAGTTCAGAAAGGAGCCAGGCCCCGGCAGAACGGGAGGAGCCGGCCACGTACCAATTAGCTTAATAAGCATCTGTGTCTCGATGGGTACCCCAAGGTCATGTGACCCGTGTCACGGACACCATCAGTTGCCAGGCGAGGCTCCCCGGCCTGACACGCCAGACACTAAGACATGAATCACGCGTGGTCTACAAAGACCCCTAAAGGCTCAGCCGCAGACCAGAGCGATAGTGCGGTGGGAGGGCACTTGCCTTGGAATATGGCTGACCGAGGGTTCCGTCCTCAGCATCCCATATGGTCCCTGAGCTCGGCCAGGAGGTAAGCCCTGAGCACAGAGCCTGGGTAAGCCCTGAGCACAGAGCAGTGTGTAAGTTCTGAGCACAGAGCCTTGGGTAAGCCCTCAGCACTGCCAGGTGTGGCCCATTACCTCCACCTCTGCCAAAAATAAAAACACTCCAACACTCTCAGCCTGGGCACACTGCCCCTTGGCCTGGCAGCCCCCTCTGGGCCAGCCCATGGTCATGCACAGTCCGAGCCGCACTGGGTGGGCCAGTGAGACCCCACCGTCTCCAGTCCCCACCCTCTCCGGTCCGGGGAGCCCTCATGGCAGGGGGGCAGCGTGTGAGGCACACAGTGGGCACCGGTGCTCATCTCCCCAGGGCGTGGCTGGGGGCTGCCAGCAGGAGTTGGGGCTGAGGTACAGAAGACACCAGTGCCCCCCCACTCCCAGCCCTGAGCCCCCACAAAGCCTTCTCTCGGGGGGGCCCCCTTCCCACCCATCACATGAGGCGCTTCTTGCACCAGTGCCCAGGAGGAAGAAAAGATGGACCCAGCACCTAGAGCTCTGGCGTCCAGAGCATTTACAACCGTCCTCTCTGCAAGCCCAGGACGGCTTTACTGCCTCACACAGGCCCTTGGTTTGTGTTTCTTGTGAAGACCAGGCTGTGAGCAGTTTCTGGTCCATTCTTTGCTTGGTTTGTGAACTCTTCACCGAAAATCCTGTTTGCCGCCCCTCCCGACTCCCCTCCCCCCCGGTTTCCAGACACGCATCCCAGGGGCATGTCCAACTGCATTATTCGGGAGATTTGCTTCTCAACATCGGCACTCCCGTTGGGATCCGGACTCTCCCACCTGTGTAGAGGTGGCTCAGTGGTCAGGACTGAGCTTTGCGATGAAGCGTGTGAAGTGCCACACGCTTCGGGGTAGCCAGGAGCCGGCGTCCCAGGCCCAGAAGCCAGGACCCCCGTTGATCAGGGCCGGCAACGAGCAGCAGAGGGCGGGACCCCAAGGCTGGTGCTACGCTTCCCTCCACCCGCCACACTTAACAGCCCCTCCACACCCAGAGGGGAATCCTCAGGGAATTCCCAGGGAACTCTCCCTGGGACAGACTCCTGCAGTGACAAGGTTCCTTGAGGTCCGGGCACAGCGGGCAGGAGAAGTGTCTGGAGAGCCCAGTTTCCCCAAGGGCCCCTTCACCTTACCTGAGCCCTCTTCCTGGGAGCCAGAGGGAGACAGTCTCAGTGAACAAAGCCCCCCCACCCGATTGCTGCATAATCGGGGGGCCGGTGCACAATGAAAGGAACACAATGAATGGAGTGTCTCTGGCTCCAGATAAAGAATTTCAAGATGGCAGCAGCAAGTGCGCGGGAGTTTCAGCCCAGCGGGGGCCTCCCTTCTGGGTTCCTCTGTGGCCACTTGAGTGCGGGCCCCCAACACTGGACTGTACACCCCAGTGCCCAGAAAGCATTGCCTGGGGTGTCCTGGCCTGGCCCAGGGTCACACACACAGTGTGTCGGTGCGGTGCCAGTTCACCCCTAGCTCTGGGAGGTGGCCACACTCAGGTGAATTTGCGGATGGGTAAACCGAGGCGCAGGAAGGCTTTCACTGCCCCAACACCAAATGCAGGTCCTGGCCGGCTTCGCTGCTGTTCTGTGCTGACCCCAACCCTGGCCTTTGTTTTCCTTCCCCAGAAAGCAGAGGCTGTTTACCTGGCGGAGAGTTTATTTTCACGTCTTCCAATAATTGATTCCAACGGTCCCTTACAGACGTCCTGCTGAAGAAAAACATGTTTTTGCTCATTCAATCTTTGACTTCTCGTGACACTGCGGATGGTGAGGGCCCCCACAGTTCCGAGGGAAGCGTGGGGTGACTTTCCTCTTGGTTAAGAGGTTTTTTTTTTCCCATCTCACTGTCCCGAGGACAACAAAACATGTTTTCCTGTTTCTCCAGAAGAAATCAGAACTTTCTTATTGACTTTTTATTGCCTAAAATCCATTTTCCTCCTCTGCAGCTTCATCTAGGTATGGGGCCAGGGAAAGGCCACAGGTCGCTGTAGATGCATGGGGTGAGGTGGGGACCAAGGGGTCGCCAGGAGCCAGTGTCTGTCACTCAACAGTGGTCTGCGTCCAGCTGGTCCCGCACTGTTTGTTGAGGAGGCTGTCGCCGCTGTTGGTCTCTGCTAAGCCACGTCTAAGCAGGAGCCACCAGTGGTGCGTGACACTGTCACCGTGTTAAGACATCTTCCTGGGGGCGGAGCGATAGCACAGCGGTGAGGCGTCTGAACCGGGGTTCGATCCCCGGCATCCCATATGGTCCCCCAAGCACTGCCAGGAGAAATTCCTGAGTGCAGAGCCAGGAGCATTGCCGGGTGTGACCCAAAAGCAAAAACAAACAAACAAACAAAAACCCTAAAATATCTTCCTGGGGCACAACAGGGAGGGCTTTGCCTTACATGCGCCAGTCCTGGGTTCAATCCCCAGCATCCCATAGGGTCCCAGAGCAAAGTCAAGAGTAATTCTGAGTGCAGAGCCAGGAGGAACCCCTGAGCATGGCCGGGTGTGACCCCCCCAATCTTCCTTTCCCACAATTCTACAGAATCTCTGTTCTGAAGTGGTCAGTTCTTCCTGTGTTGGCCTCGTTCTGGGCTTTCTGTTCTGTTCTCTGGGCCCATCTGTCTCTGGTTGCCTCAGGACCACCTGCCTTAATCACTACAGTGTCAGCGGAAATCGATAAGTCACAGCCGCCTAATACCTTCCCGCTTGCTGGGTTGCGGCTGTTTCCCGGCTTTATGGCTGAGACGAGCCTCTGCCGCTTTGGGGAGAGTAAAAGGGATTAGGAGCTGAGCAGGGGCCGGGCTGCTACGGGCGAGACGGATGCCCACGGGCGAACTTTCGGCTTCACAACTTGGCCTTGGGGATTGGGAGTTGGGACAGGCGAGGAAGGGGCCAGTTGGGAGGAGCAGCCTCAGGGGACAGAAGCAAATCTACTCCAGAAGGGGGAGCAGATTCGGGCGCTGGGCAGCCAGAGAGCCCCTGGGAGCTGTGTGACTTCAGCTTCTCACCACGCCTCTCAAGGCCTCAGTTTCCCTGGCGGTAACAGACAATGGACCTGCCTGTTGTTGAGGCTCGAGACCGGTGCAGTGTCTGCCGGCTCCGGGAGGGCCCCTGATCTGCCTGACACACAGGCCTTGCAGCCTCACAAGCCCCCTCCCAAGAGCTCTTGGCAGCATTTTGGACTTCCTGCTGTGTGGGAGGGGAAACTGAGGCTTGAGACTAGGTGGGGGCCTGGCAGGTGGGAGTCTTACAGCTGAGGCACATAACTGGTCTCTGCATTTGCCCAGGGTAGCGGGGCCTTTCCTGACCTTCAGCCCATCAGAGCGGGGCACTCTGCCCCTTAGTCTTCGTGCTGCCAGCCGGCTTCTCCCACTTTTCCCGGAAGAGCCCTCCAGCACCCAGGATGGCTCCCTGACCTCACTGGCGAGGGGAGCTCAGATGACTGCCCGCTACCTGCCCCTGCTCGATGAGCAACCAGAAGGCTCTGCCCGATGGCGGTGACGCCCTGGAGCATCGCTGCATGAATGAGTCAATGGTGACTGAGCCCATTCGGCCACTGGTACCCTTCGTCCAGCTTTGCACAGAACCACTGGAGGTCCTGAGGCGGGACTTACAGGGCCCAGACTAGAATGGCTTGGGCAGACATGGTCCCTGGGAGTTACCATGGGATGGCAGGTGTTGGATCTGACCCTGTCATCTCGGGTGAGGCACCCTAGAAGCTGAGCCGGAGGCTGCTGGGACATGGGAATCTGGAGCCATCCAAGAAGGGCGCTGCAGCAGGGCTGAAGGGACGACTGTAAAGTGTGAATTGCCTAGCAAGGCTGTCTCTGGTCCAAGACTGGCCTCCACTTGGCCCGGCAGCCCCTGGACACGGTTTAACCCCAGCTCATCTGCTGTTGCCACCCGCTGGGCCCGTGGCTCACGTCCTTGGTCTGGTGTCCTTCACTGCAGCCAGCCCGGCCCAGCTCTCTTCCTGCTTGCTCCTTCCCACCATCCAGGCCTCGGCTCGGTGGCTGCCTCCCGCACCCTCACTCACAGACGTCCCTAGTCACTCTCTAGCACGAGACTGGAGATTATTTTCTTTATGGTCCTCGCCGCCATCGGAAATCACCCGTGTTTCTTTTCTGCTGTTGCTTATGTTTGTTTCCGTCTCAGAATATTAATGAGCTTTTCTGCTCTTTCCGTAGATGCTCAATCAGTATTTGCCAAGCGATGAAGGCGCCCGTTTCGACACCTTTGGCGCTGAAACCGAGGCTCTGGGACGTGTGGGTGGAGGGATAAGGCCTCCCCTTGGGGAGGGGCACCCTAGGGGAGCACCCAGGCCCCACCTCCTGTGTCCACAGCCAGCTACGGCAGCCCTGGTGCCGACGAGCCACCCTGGCCTGACAGCTCTGGCCTGGCCCCAGTGGGAAATTAGGATGAGAAGCCCAGCAGAGGTGACCTGTGTCCTGCGGCCACTTCCTGGGACGTGGTGGGTCTCGCAGCCCTCGCCGGCCCACATGCCCGTGCTGTCCTCAGAACGTGCTGGCCGGCTCCTGGGGGGCGGGGTGGCGGCTGCTGTCTGCCCCGGTGATCAATGTGAATAATAAGCGTTTAGAGTTAATAAGCTCGAGTTAACTTCTTTCGCTTGGGTGACTAATGGGCTTCCCGGAGCCCATAACTCACGCTGTCCGCTCTGCGCCTCTTTCCCTGGCGGTGCCCGCCCTCAACCCAGCCCGCTGTGAATGGCTGAGCGGGGAGGAGGGCCAGGCCTGGTCTGATTTATGCCCCCTAACAGTGCATTTTTGGGGACAGCAGGAGCCTTCTGAGATGAAATGGTGACCGGGTGCCACCTACGCCAGAGGCCAGTGGCCATGTTCTTACCCCGGCTGGACCTCCAGTATCTCATCTCTCCAAGTGGACGGTGGCTAAAGGCTGCCAGCAGAACTGACTGAGGTGACGGCGGGGAGGACAGCAGGTCACTTCCATGTGCCAATGTGTGAAGTACTGAAAGCAAGGGGCGTGGGCCAGGATCCGGTCTCTAGCATCCTTGCACTGTGCTCCAGAAAGAACGTCCCACCAGAGCCCCTACGCCTTGGGGCCCCGCTGTAGGCTGGACTGGCAACTGCCTGTGAATGCACCCCTCTGGGGCCCGTTGCAGACTGGACTGGCAGCTGCGTGTGAATGTGTGATTTTCGTTTCTGTCTGGAGATCACCCGGCCTAGGCCATGCCAAGTGGGGCTGCTCAGGCACTCGGTGTTCTTGGCCCTGCCCCTGCCACAAGCAGGCACCACCAGTCACCAATCAGAACCAACCATGCCAGTGCCACTGGAAACAACCTCAGCAGCTTTTCCTTTTTGGTTTTTGGGGGGGGTCCCACCTGGCGGTGCTCAGGGGTTACTCCTGGCTCTGCACTCAGGAATTACACCTGGCGGTGCTCAGGGGACCATATGGGATGCCAGGGATGGAGCCTGGGTTGGCGCGTGCAAGGCAAATGCCCTACTCACTGTGCTGCTGCTCCGGCCCCCTGACTCAGCATCTTTCTCACAGAGGTGCCGCTGCTCGGACAGGCCTGCAGGTGAGGCGGCCAAGGTGGTCTGTCGGTCCTAGACCCCACATGCCCTTGTCTTGACCAAGGTTCGGAAACTCAGCCTGGGTCTTTCTCAGTCTCGGGGACCAGGAAGGACCATTCATAGGATGGATGGGGGAGATGGGAGGAGGCAGAGCAGGGAAACTGAGGCAGAAACTTGTCCTCTGAGGTTCAGTGAGCAATGGGGTTCTTCAAGGCTGAGCTGAGAAGAGTCAGGATAAACATTTGCAGTTTCCCTTGGAAGGTCTGTGAAGGGTGCCGGGGGTGAGCGAAACTCCCAGCTTAGCAGAGGCTGGGCGAGCTCGCGTGTTTTGTCTGTCACGTGACTCAAAGGGATGTGCCTCCGACAGCACACTGAAACACGATCTAAGAAAAGGTGTCTGGGGGACCGGGCGATAGCCCAGCGGGTAGGGCGTTTGCCTTGCGCAGCGCGGCTCATGCCGGCCAGGGTTCGATTCGGCATCCCATATGGTCCCCCGAGCACCACCAGGAGTGATTCCTGAGTGCAGAGCCAGGAGAAACCCCTGAGCATCGCCAGTGTGACCAAAAAAGCAAAAAAAAAAAAAAAAAGGTGTCTGGGGGTCTGGAGCCATAGTTCAGCAGGTAGGGCACTTGCCTTGCTCATGGCTGATCCTGGGCTCCATCCCTGGCATCGCATATAGCTCCTGTGAGCACTGCCAGGAGTGCAGAGCTAGGAATAAGTCCTGAGTGCTGCTGGGCGTGGCCCCTAAACAAAAACAAAACAAAAACCCAAAACCAAAGTGTCTGCTCTCCAAAAGCAAACAGCAAAGAAGTGACTTGAAAAAAATAAAACAATCTTGCTCAGAGGGACTCCTGAGCTCCCTGAGGGACAGATGTTCGTGGTTTGTGACTATTTCCTGACAAGTTACTCTTGGCTCTTTGAGACATATTTATAAAAATGAGATCACAGGGCTGGAACGCAGACAACCCAAATTTGATCCCCGGCATCCCATATGGTCCCCCAAGCACCACCAGAAGTAATTCCTGAGTGTAGAGCCAGGAGTAGCCTCTGAGCCTCACTCAGTGTGGCCCCAAATAATAAATAAACATAAATAAATAAAATAAGAAAATGAAAAGGTCCTGCTACATACCTGAGTCTCCAACTTTTTTGTCTACCAATAGATCCTAACCCAGACTCGTACACACGTCAAAACCCAGACTAAATATCCACCAAAGACCTGATTTTGCAGGGGATGCTCTTGTGTGTAGTGCTGCGCCTTTGGTGTTTCTCTGGCTTGGTAGCCAAAGTTCTGGCCTGTGGAATGGCTGGATCAAAGGGTACAGGCTGTTTAAACTTTAATAGAAATGAGAGATCACCGTCCCAAAAGGCTGTTGACGGCGCCCACCGCTACGGCACTGTGAGCCTCCTGATCGCCCCCTCCCAGCTGCCGCTAAATGGCATCAATATTTCATATCTTTCCAATCTGATAGGGAGAAAAATGGCATCTCATTGTTCTCGTTGGCAGGTCGGTAGCGTCCCCGACAGTCACATCTTTTCATGTGCTGATTGGCCGCTGTCTTCCTTGCTGTCATTTGCTTCTGTGTGTTGTGTCAGGAGGATTTTCAGACACCCCTGGTGTGGCGAGAGTGCCAATAGGAAAATGTGCAGACCCTGCTTCCGGGAGCTGCCAGCCCCATGCTGGGCTGGGGAGGGGCTGGAGCTGGAGGCTGACCCCACCTCAAGGCTCCCAGCTCGGGGTAAGCGCTGATGCAGCAGTTCTGTGGGTGCTGGAGAAGCCTTCTCCAGGAGTGGCTGGTGTCCGAACACGGCCACTGCTGAGAAGGGTGGTCAGTCGCTGGGGGGCTGAGGAAATAAGCCTGAAACAGAGCAGGATGAGGTGGAGGAGCTGCAGGGCCCCTGGGCCAGAGCCAGGCATCCTTGTGACACATTCCTGAGTGAGTCCCAGAGGGAAAATGCCCCCAACCCCCTCAACCTTTATTAAAAAAAAAAAAGCATCCTGGGGCCCCCTTCTTGCTTCGTGTTATTCTTCTTGCTTCGTGTTATTCTTTTCACTTCGAACATAGCGCAAATTCAGCTACTCTGTGTACAGTTCATGTCTGCTCCATGAGCCCAGGAGGTCTGGTCTGTTTGCATCACATCTTATTCCTTCCAGAATATTCTCCAGTCCTTGTTTCTCCCAGCCTGAAGAACTGCACAGAAGAGCAGGTAGTGAGCCCCAGAGGGAGAGGCAAGCAAGTTGAATCTGCTCAGCACCAGCCGGTTTCCAATCAGGGGATGCCAATCTCATCTACTTACCTCTCAGCAAGGTGAGGCCCAGAAAGGCCCAGAGACCCCCCCCCACCCCTCAGGGGCCTCCCAGGACATCAAGGAGCCAGTTGGAATGTCAGGAACGCTCCAACTGGGTCAGTTTGTTTACGTCCTTGTCCTGGCCCGTCCAGTGCCTCAGTCCCTCCCCTGGTCTGTCCACTGCAACTTCAAACTCTTCCCTGTAGCATGAGCCCTCATGTTTTGGAAAATCAACCGGCATCATACCAGACTGAAAATATCTCAAAATATCACTTGGGACTTCCTCCTGGCTCCCCGAGGCTCCCCGCCTGGGCAGGCAAAACCTTTCGGTTGCTGTTGATTTTCAAGAAAGGCTCTTCCGTGGCTGGGACACAGGGAATTTCCAGTATTTTTCTTCCACTGCTCTTTTTTTTTTTTTTTTTTTTTTTTGGCCTTCAGACACCCACATTGTGCTGTCCTGACACAGCTCCAGGCAATGTTTGGCCCCAGAGGCCTGGGCTGGAGTCCTGAGGCCTGGACTAGCTCAGCCTGACTCAGGGCTCAGGAACAATGCCTCCATAACTCACTGAAACTCCCCGCGGATGACTTCTTCCTGTTGCTGATTGTCACAAACTGCTTTTCCTGCAGCTAAATTTAAGGGGGCCGGACCCTGGAGCCGGGCTCACACACCAGCTTCACGTGAGGGTCGGTGGGGAGGCTGGATGGAACGAAGTCCCCAAGTCACCAGCCCACCACGCTTTTGCACACACGTCTGTGCTCACATATGCATGCACACAGATGCACTCCACACATGCCCGTGCCCACACCCACGGTACAGCTTGCACTCACAGGCCGTGGCAGCCCTGCCTTCTTCTTGGATTCTCTAAACCAGGCTGTAAGCTCCCTTGGGCCAGAGCCTTGTTAGAGCCCAGAGGCCCAGGGGGCTCCTGAAAGAGGGCCTCTGCAGATCTGGGGGTCCAGAGGCCCGGGGTGAGGACGCAGGACTCTCAGGCAGAGAGAGCAGGGAGTGAGGACCCTCTTTCCAGGAGTGGGGTGCAAACGGGGCCAGGAAGTTAGGGCTGATGGAAGCAAACTTGTGCCTTAATGTCCCATCTTGAGAAAGGGAATACAAATAATAAACATTATTTTTAGCAACTATGTGTTATTATTACCCCACATCATAGACTTCTTAGATATCAGTTAATTTTGCCTGTTTAATATTATCTGTATATCAGCATTTAGAGGCCAGAGAGAGAGAACACCTGCATGCAAGCACTCCAGAGGCATGAAGGTGCACACGCGCCAGGACTTTGCTTGCACACAGCTGACCTGGGTCTGATCCCGGTGCCCACAAGAGTCCCCTGGAACATTGCGGAAATTACTTAGCACAGATCCAGGGTATAAGCCTTGAGCACTTCCGGTTAGCTAAAACCAAACCAAAACCAAACCAAAACCAAACCAAACCAAACCAAACCAAACTAAGCCAAACCAAACCAAGTAGCCAAGTCAAGCCAAGCCAAGCCAAGCAAGACGCCGGCCAAAGCTAAACCAAGCCAAGCTAAGCCAAGCTAAAGCCAAGCCAAGCCAAGCCGCCAAACCAAACCAAACCAAACCAAACCAGAATAGTGCCTCTGATAGAAAATGATTATAATTAAATAGTGATACCATTTTCAAGGAGGCGCTACTTTTCCTCCCTCACTGATCAGGAAATGCTCCCTTTATGCTAAGTGCTGCATTCTCTGGATAAGCCCCTCTGAGGGGAGGGAAGAAATTTCCCAGTGTTCGGGAGGGACCTGCCTGTGTGCCCCACAGGCTGGAAGAGCACAGTAGCCTCAGGTCACAGTGGACCCTTTTTTGGCGAAAGAGGCAGGTCCCGCGCCCCATGGGTCCACCGCTTGCTTAAGCTCCCTGATGGTTGGAGCAGGGCTGGCCTTCACATCAGTGACCTCCACCCTCTGCTGGTGCTTCGAGGCGGGGAGGCTTGTTAGAGCTGGGAGTGAAAGCTTTGCTTAAGGCTCCCAGCCTCAAGCGTCTCCCAGTCAAGAAGTGGGGGGTTTGAGTGGCGGCCCTGCTGGAGCACCCCACAGTGAACTTAGGAAGTGACCGGAAGTGTCCCGCACCAGGAGAGACCCCAGCGTTTCAGATCCTGCCCAGTGTTCAGGGAGCCCACCAGCTCTCCCACTCCAGAGGAAGAGGCCTGGGGACCAGCAAGAGGGG